>CM065385.1:44442500-44537500 GCA_033060915.1 Euryodendron excelsum | reverse complement strand
GTGCTCATTTGAGTGATATCACTATATCCTGCATTGTCTTGTCTTAGGGCTGTACATCCGTAGTAATTTCAGTGCTTTTCATTTCCTTGCCCCACTATCCTTCGAAATATGCAATGTGCACTAGAGTAACTCCCATGAGTAGTCATTCTCAACAGATGGAGTCTTGTTCTGTCAGTACGATGTTGCTATGAGCTCTTCCACAGACTAACATGAACTTTGCTGTTTATGTTAGCATAGCCATTGTAGCATTTTCATCTTCACTAACATCAAACTTCACCACGTTGATCTTTACACTCCTTCACAATAATACTAAGGATTTATGGGAGTTGGAGACCAAGATGGAGGCCGAACCTGGTCCCCGGCTTAACATAGTGTAGTGTAGATTTGTTAAATATTGACGATGGTTTTTATTGATGAGAAATTTGAAGATATAAAATTTATATGCTTGTAAATTGCATTTTATTTTAGGCAGTAATGCTCTATGCAGTTGGTCAATCCATAATTTTGGGGTGTGGCCTGATCGTGTGAAATGATGACAATGCTTCCAAATTTAGATGCATTGATTATTCCTGTGTGCATGTATTTCTACTTCTAGAACAAGTATGAATGTTTCTGTTTTTCACTAAGCTATCAGTGTCCACCTTGTAAACATATGATGAATCTTATGCTGTGCTGCTTGGTCTACCTATTTTATTTCCTCCTTTTTGTGTAATTTCCAGCGTACATTTGGTGTTTCAACTCTCCAAGAAACGGCTCATGATGATTTCAGGAAGCTTGCATCAGCAATATACCTTCAAGTGAGTATCATCAGTCAGGCCCTAATATTTGTGACACGTTCTAGGAGTTGGTCTTTTGTTGAACGTCCTGGCCTTCTGCTTGTGGCAGCTTTTGTTATTGCTCAGTTGGTAAGTGAACTGCTGGTTTCTTTTCCTTTTCTTTCATTTTTTAAAAAATTTTCCCACCCTCCTTTCAAGTGCCTCCCAATTACCTGAAGTAGTACCTTTGAGGATGTTCTTTTCTTTTCTTTTTTTTTTTGTGCAGATTGCTACACTGATTGCTGTTTATGCAAACTGGAGTTTTGCTGCTGTTGAAGGGATTGGATGGGGCTGGGCTGGGGTGATTTGGCTTTATAACATCATAACCTACATCCCCCTTGATTTTATAAAGTTCATTATCCGATATGCCTTGAGTGGAAAAGCTTGGGATCTGGTTATCGAGCAAAGGGTATGAAAGATATTTTATTCCGTAGGGTTTTAGTGAATGGATCTCTTGGTTGACTGTCATGTGGTATAACCTATTTATATTGCAGATTGCTTTCACAAGGAAAAAAGATTTTGGGAAGGAAGAACGTGAGCTTAAATGGGCACATGCACAGAGGACCCTCCATGGGCTGCAACCTCCTGAGACCAAGCCGATGTTCAGTGATCGTAGTACTTTCATGGATCTTAATCAAATGGCTGAAGAGGCAAAAAGACGAGCTGAGATTGCAAGGTAAACACAGTACACATCAAAATGAGTAATCTTGTTTGAAATCTGTAAGTTTCGTAAGTAGAGATACTTTCCTGCAGTCTGTCTTTGTTCTTTTTCTGTTTTGCTTTGAATTTATAAATGGAACTACAAAAACCGTTGTTCTGGGGTCGTTCAGGAAAACCTTTTGATTTTCCGTTTATGAGTGTAAAGATCTAGGGTGGGGTTTCACTAGCTTGATGGGCCAGTAGTCAAATGCAGATCATTAAATCATAGAGTAGTTGCTTTATTTCTCGAAATCATGGCATTACCAGGCATTTTATTGCGGTCGGTCCTTCATATCTTAGGATTTAGTCAACATGCAAATGCTGTAAATCATGCCTGTGGCTGCCAAGGCCCATCTTCTACAAGTCCAATCCGACATATAAATGCTTGATCGCTTTGATGTTGTTTGATCATTTCACTGGTTAATAAATTAAGAGAAATGATGTGCTCTGTTACTTGAAACTGCAAACTTAACCATGATTAACATTGTGACACTCTTCCTGCCTAATTCTGCATTATGTAACAGTGTTGCATCTTTCAAGTTTTTTCTGATGTGCTCTCTCACTCCCTCTATCTCTCTCTCCAGGTTAAGAGAACTGACTACGCTGAAAGGCCATGTTGAATCAGTTGTGAAGTTGAAAGGCCTCGACATAGACACTATTCAGCAGGCATACACGGTTTGAGGGAGATCATACATTTTACTTCCTTTTCGTATATATACTTCTGCCTAGTGTGAGGATCTTTGACTTGGGATCCAATTGACCATGACCCACCTGCATCCATTTTTTTTTTCAATCACGCTGGGAAGCTGTGACTCTCTTTCCATTTGCACTGTCTTACTGTTAGCACTTTCTATTGTTGCTCTGCCCTTGCCTTTTGGTTAGGAGGATAATGCTGTACAACTAGAAAATTCATACAAAATATCGTGGTTGAATAAGAGTCTCTAATTTTAAAACAAAATACTCTCTATAATGACTCTTAATTACAGAAATTTATTACCACATCTGTCTTCCAATCAGTAAGCTTGGCACACTTCTCCCTCATCTAACTTCTCTCATATGGCGTGTTCTGATGTGTGTGTGGTAACTGCGTGCCATTTTTTGTGAGTCGAATTCCCGATCTCAATGGCATGCGTGAGAGCATCACTATCACTTAGCAAACCCAACTTCTCAGCTAACTCGTGATGTTTTCTTTTTTCTCAATTCTTGGTTTTCTACTTCTCTTTGGCGGGGATGAGGCTTGAGTTTGGCGACTTTGGTTTGGGATTGGGAAACCATTATCACTCTGTGATTAGGCAGCGTATCATATGCAAGAGCCTGTCTGGTTTTGTTCTAGATCCTATCCAATTTCTTTAAGACAAATTATGTGGAATCTCTTTTAAGTTTTGTTGTATTGTATTTACGGTTTTGCAATTATAGGTATTGTGATTGGCTTCAAATTACATGCTATTATTTTCCACTAAAATTGTTGCAAGATTACAATTAAAAATCACAACTAAATAACATAAGACAGCAAACAATTTCTTTAAAATGTCTTGAAGTGCATAATCACAAATTAAAGGTAATATTCTAGGAAATTTGATAAAAATTAACATCACAATTTTTTGTCTTAATGTTATGTTACTATTGGATCAAAAAAGAGAAACAAATCCCAGGCAATTATTTTCCACAAAAAATAATTTCGTTAAAATATATTGAAATGCATAATCATATGTAAAAGTTAATATTTTAGAAATATTTACAAAAGTCAACATTACAACTTCTTTTGTCTTAATGTAATGTTACAAATGGGTCAAAAATTAACACTACAACTCCCCCAGAGATGGTGATCAAGGCTCTATTCTTGATTCCTTTATTGTCAGAAGGCATGATATGGGATCATATTCTGCAGTTCATAATGCGATGGATTAAGATTCAACTAGTAATCCAAGTTGAATGCTGGGATTTGGGAAAAACCATCCATATTTTGAATTGAAGGGAAATTGTTTTTGCAAGTTTCAATCACCAAATAAAAGACATGTTCATCACAATCGGTGTTCATTCTGCATAAGTTTTTATTGACGGTACAAGCAAAAGAAATAGGGAATGATGGGTTGTGTACTAATCAGGCAGCAAACTTTGGTTTCTCTCTGTGCTTCTCAACCTTCTTCTCGAGCTCATCCTTCTTGGCCCCAACGACCCTGTCGACCTCCTTCCCTTGCTTCAGCAACACGAACGTCGGCATCCCCTGCACTCCAAACTCCTGCGCCACATCCTATCATTTTCCCCAACCCAGAAAATGTAATCGATCAGTCAAAAACTCAAAATTCCACCATCAGATAAGCCGATTATATCCCAATCGGATGGTTATTTAGGTAAAAGCTTACCGACAATTCGTCGACATCGATCTTGACGAACTCAACCTCGTCGAACTTGGCGGCCATCGAGTGGATTGCCGGCTCTATGAACCTGCAGGGCCCACACCACGATGCCGAGAAATCCACCACCATCTTCCCAATTTCGCAACACAAGGGGATAACAAAAGAATAAAGAATCAGATCTCGAAATTCTCCACAGGAACCCCTAATTTTCTATGTTTATATCGTGTGTATATTCATACAAATACCTATACTGAGAGAGAGAACGGGGAGAGAATATATACCAGCTTGGGGTTTTGTTTAGATTCATTGAAGTGAAGCTGCCATCTGTTCGACGAGTGAAACTCGATGACGCGAGATGGCTCCGACGACGATGACGAAGAGTCTTCGGCGGTTGAAGAGCCGCCTCCAAACAAATAAGACAGAGCCGCGCCCATTGTTCTCTCTCTCTCTCTCTCTGTCTCTGTGCGTCCGAAGAGTCAAAAGTCGATCCAAAGGGTAGACAGCGTTCAACAACAGCCTTTTATGGAGACCCGTAAGCATTGGATTTCTAACCTCCCCCGTGTGTAATATAATCTTTATTTTCTTTTCTTACGTGCAGCTTCAACTTATTAATATGCTAACAGCAATTTACCGGTTCCGAGTAGGACCCAAAACAAGGAATCCCTAGACTTAGGAAAATTTTAATCCTAAAGAATATTTTTATATAATATCCTCAATTAAAATAATTTAATAGTGATAATTTTTAAAATTACATACCATTTGAATAGGTTTTTTTATTTTTTTGAATAGGTCTTTTAATTTGAAAGTATAAGACCTAAATTGCAATATTCTGTATATATTTATGTATGATTTTTCTGTTCATTTAACATTACTCCTCAATTTCCAAACATGACATTGAGATCAAGTCCAAAACAAAATTTATACTTTTTCTGCTTAATTTAGTAGTGCGTAAAACATCAAACTTAGAAATTTGATCTTTTAATTTTAAAATTGAATTCTTGATGCAATAAGAAGGCATTTATGCCCTCAAAGGTTTTTTTCTCTCTAACCAAACCTATACGTGAACTGAACTCAATTTAAAGAAATTTAAAAAAAAAAAGAAAAAAGAAAAGAGAGAGAAGACATTTAGTGAAATAAATATTACAAAACAGAAATCCCTGATTATGAAGTGTGGGGAAGACTACAAGGTTTAATGCAAGAAAGACAAACTCGATAAGATTATATAATTGCTGCATAAATTAGCAATGTACATACATCAATAATATACCCGATCTCACCAGATGCCACTTCCACCTCAAACTTCATTGAAATGGAACTGGAATGCGTTGCTTCTTGTTTACAATAGCCATGGCCAAATACCTAGTACCCATCCCAATGGGTGCCTGCTCATCAGGACCCTCCCAGAATGGGGCTTCACCTTCACCCACCAAACGCCAATATCCTGTCCTCAGAGACTCTGCTTGTTCATCTGTGCAGTTTTCTAGCAGTGCTTCAACTCTGAAATTTATCCCAAGACAACCAAGAAACTGAGACTGAGTGATCGGCCCATGGACAGACACATCATCTGCAAAACGTTGAATATCACAGGATCAATTGTCACATTCTCTACAACCGCTCTTTTCGGGTTTTTTTTTTTTTCTTTCTCTGAAGAGAAAAAGGAAATCAGACACACAACTAGCACATTTAGGAGGTGCACCTGAAACTTCCTCGGCAGAGTGCCTTATAGAAGCAAAATCAACATATGCACTGAGATCAGCAGTGCCAGGATCATCCAGTATGTCAACAAACTTGTGTTTTCGAATTGCCTGCAAAAAATGGGTGTAAGAAAATTAAAATTAGAAAGATGGAAAAGAGAAAAAGATAGTTAAATTCAAGATCTATGAGGAAAATATTGCTGGGCACCCAGCAGCTCATTATGTGATGTATAACAAATATTTGTGGTGACATGTTGACAGAGAAAACAGAACAGAATATATCCTAAGCCTATAAGCATCTAATCTATTATAACATAAATCTAACAAGCCAAGGGCACCAGACCTGAAGACTATCCGAGACTACTCCATTCAGGCCATAATCAATTATGAGAGCCCCACCTCCATCAGAACTTATTCTCTCTGCGATTGTTTGAGTCAACTCCATTGCTTTGGGACAAACCTCAATTTGGTCAAGCTTAGCAATTTCTTCAGCTGCAGCCCACTTGCAGCGCTTCATGAGAAAGAGAGTTGCAGGCGTATGTTGTGGAGATAGAACAAAACGAAACCTTGCCAGCAAGTACGAGAAGAAAATTATCAAAATGATTCAATCTTCTCCGAAGGACATGTCTGTAGAGAGTCTAAGGCTGATAAGACATGTCCACAGAGACGTGCATAAAGAGTCTAATTACGACAGACAGAGATTTAAAACTTTACTTTGAATCTTCTGCAACATCGATCATTTTCTCGCACCAGCCACGAGAAGCTCTCTATCAACAAATTTTGTGAAAATAACTTGTAAGTAGAATATGAAAACCATAATATGGCACAGCATAAACAGCTAGCAATGAACTTCTTCCTATGAGAACAAAACAATATATTAAGACGGGGGAATATTGAATGGATAGGGAAAGAGCTCCTTCAAGGTAGAAAAGATAATAGCTAAATTTTTTTTAAAAAGAAGAGATGAAACCAGAGACCAATCATAGCTGAAACTAAAACTACTTGCTCAAGAAAGAAATGGTGGCATCATGTGTTCTCCAACAATATCCTCAAGAATGAGGCAGCATTTGTTGCAGATTTTTCAACTAAGTTGGTCATATATAATTCCTGAGGAATCGTAGACCCAAGATCCTAAAAGCATTGACCATAATCAGCACATTTGACACAGACCACCCATGTTTTCATTAGTCCAATCAACCGATATTTTGAGTTATGACAGTCAACTTCGCTAGAAATCTTTACAAAGTTATCCTATTTCACCCTACTTTGACCTTAACCGGTGGTTTCCATCTCCACTCCATTAGCTTGGCAACTCCAATACATATGAAGAAGGCAATAAACGCGAGTATCAGGATTTGTTATACCTCCATGTCAACTAATTGGCTTGACTTACTAAAACAAAGCTGTCACAATTCAATTGAACCTTTGGTCAAGGATCATGATGGGGTTGCAATAAGGGCAGATAAATCAATCCTATTATATATAGAAGACGTCTACTGACATTAGTTCTGCCGGACACTTGTCAGCACAATACCCATGTATGTCTGCATCCCACATTTTTTTTGACACGTGTCCATCTGCATCAAACATGTACTGACAAACCCCCAAGCATGTCCAACGCTTGTTTAGACACTTAAGAATCACAGTTTATCGGCCTTCATATCTTTTGAGCTTTATTTTTTATAGAGCGAACTTCCAAAATGTCTGTTACTCTTTATCATTGCTTGAAGTTCTATAGTTCTTTCAAAGGCAAACACCTTTAGTTCCACAAAGACATATTTACTTATCAAGGGAAATACAGAAGAAAAAGAAAAGGTCTGAGAAGATGGGATTAGTGTACAATTATTAAAACAGGGTAGTTCATATTAGCATTTTTAACACACCAAACAGGAATCATACCATTCCTTAAATCTGCACATACAATTTAAAGTAACTAAACAAACCTGAAATTGATGAACTGGTAGAGCATCAAAAAATTCATGGGCAATGATGATTGTTGGCGCTGAAAAAGAAAG
Organism: Euryodendron excelsum; assembly: GCA_033060915.1. Taxonomy (NCBI): domain Eukaryota; kingdom Viridiplantae; phylum Streptophyta; class Magnoliopsida; order Ericales; family Pentaphylacaceae; genus Euryodendron; species Euryodendron excelsum. The sequence continues at coordinate 44,529,920 of CM065385.1, read as the reverse complement.
GGAAATAGAAGAGCAAAAATAACCTATATGGTTAGAAAGAGAAGGAAGCATGTATGTCCATACTTATCATATCAAACTGCAATTAAACTGACTGAAGATATTAAAGGGTTTTGCTAACCTGTAATCAAGCAGGGTCACGTAAACTCTTTAGTACATTAACTAATCAGCACATTCATGTGGTGTGTGTGTGCATTTGGAAAGAACAAAATAGTAAGTAATTTTCAAGTTTCTTGAACTTTCGAGTAAATATGAATTTGTGATGTTAAATTTTAGTGATGTTTTGTTGTTATCTATTTAGGTTAAACCATGTATTTTTTTTTAGGTTTTTCCCAGAGAATGATCAACATATTATCAGATTTCAATGCAACTGGATCGTGTAGGATATCTGTCATATAACTAACATGTAATAGATTAATGAGATGTTGTTTTGCATTATTTTCCAATGCCAAGTTGTCTCCTTTCCCCTGAGAAATTGACCTACAACATGACCTTGAACCAAGCTTCCGTTACCATTTGATCTGTCAAGGCATATTTCTTTATTCTTTCCTTCAAACTTCTCAACAATATTTTCAACCTTCTCATTCCTTTAACTCCTAGCAACCAGAACTACAAACCATCAATCATCACTGAACCATCGACACAACTGCATTAACTCACTAACAAATATATCTTTAGCATGCAACTCCTGGATGTACATACATGTATGTATCAAATCAAATACTGAATAGTAATAAAGTACAAAATTGCTGACTAATGAAGGGCAGTATAATTACTCAAAGATTGTGTTTCAGTGCAGTTTTCAATTTAACAGAAAAAACTACCCCTCTACAATGTTGGCAGTGACTAAAAAGTTACATTCTAGCATCCCATCCTCATACCCAATCATTCATCTGGATATGATTACCATCACTTTATACGTTTACCATTCTATACAACAGTCTGCATGTTTGTTAGGTAAGATCTCCGCAGTCAAACCAAGAGCACCGCAAAATGAACACTTACGTAATAATCAAAACTTGCATTTGGATTGGTAGATCTGAAGGATAACATTCCTGTTATGTCTGGTCACTGAAATGTGTAAACTATAAGAACGGAAACAGGATATAGGTGTTAAATTTAACACTTATAGCTCAAATATTTTTCCATGGGTGGTAAGACAAAAGCTTGAAGTAAATAGAATGCTATACCAAGTATGATGACCCAAAATATAGTGAGATCTCAATGTTTAATGCTCATGACACAACCTAGCACTTTATGAACCAGATGATAATTTGGGAATGCACCCACACACTAATATTCCTAATATGAGTTAAGACCAAGTATTAATAATATAATTGAACGAATGTGTGCGGGTATCTAGAGAGGAAAATAGGCAAGATCAATTTGACTTGGCATCTCTTTGTGTACAGAAATTATTGTGTATATATGTTGAGCTGAAAATAATGTCATACATCCTGTCGGAACCTGCTCCAGTGTAGCATGCCATGATACAGGAGTTCTAGCCAACGTGCTAATAACTCTTTTTTCTACGTTGGTGTTGGAATTTTCCTCAGCCATACACTTCAAGTTGCTATATTGAAGCTTCTGTAGGGTTGGGCTACATTCGACCATGTGGATGTGCAATGATTCTGTGAAGTTCTTAAACTTCGATGTACCCTGTAGGGAAAAGCTGCCGGTCTTCAATTTAAATTCAAATTATCACTTTATAATTATAAGCAATAAAAACAGTGAAGAACTAAGGGCCCATCCATTTGCTTAAGATTCTAATTAGGAAATATTGATAAAGATAAATCATGAGAATTATGTTATCTTACACGTAGAAGATCGGCCATGAGAGTTCCTCTTCCTGGACCTAGCTCAATTAGGTTCACTCTGTTTGGTTGTCCCATTTGCTCCCACAAACACATAGCCCAAACACTAACCATCTAGAGTAATATCAGCAGGACAGATGGAAATCATTTTTCCATGATAAAAGAACTTGAATTAGTAAAAATCAAAGCAACATGATACATTATATTCATCATATAGCACCTAAAGCTCTTGGCTGGTACGCATTTTCTTACATATTGAATGTAATTTACAATATAAGTGAAGACACATGCAATTAACAGCTTCATAGCAATCAAATTACCTCCCCAAACATCTGGCTTACTTCAGGAGAGGTTATAAAATCGCCTTCTGCTCCAAACACATCCCGATTGATGTAGAACCCAGCTTTAGGATTTGTCAAAACCTCCTCCATATACTCAGCAACTGAGATTGGCCCACCACGGAACTATGAAACAACCACGAATCAAGACTCAAAACTTCCCAGCTTGTCAAACATGAGTACATAGCAGTGATAGGCTAATACAACAGTTTGGACATCCACAAAAATTGGTTTGGCCGGACTGTTTTTTCGTAAAATTTCTACAAACAAAGTCTTGTGTGGTGTTCTGGTGACATATGCGTATTACACCGCAACTTTGTTGTATTCCAATGCTTATTAAAGCATGAATGCGCTGACTCAATATCTAAGAACATCCAAAACACGCCCTTACTTCAAATTTTAATGCAAAACACCCACTTTCATGCACACACATACGCTTGCATTTCCACAAACATTGAATCTACATTAAACAGCAACAACAAAACCAGAACCAGATGCAGGAAAAGAGGAACGAAAATAAAAGACGACACAATATTAAACCTTGATAATGCCTTTGAGATGTTTAACAAGTTCAGAATCCGAAGAAGGCCCGTGAGAATGATCTGCAGCAATTCAACAGGGAGCTGTTCAGTTGAACTTTAAAGGAGTACCAGTAGTCACAATATAGCATTTGTGCATACATACATATACATGACTGTGCAGGAATGAGACAAGGAGGAAGTACCGGGAGGATTGTACAAGCCAGAACGGTCGATGGAGAGAGTGGCAGAGGGTTGAGAAATGGTTTCGGTGGATTGGTTTGTATCCTCCAAGTGTTCGACGAAAGAACTGTTTCCTATTTGAGGCGACGACGATGACGAAGAAGAAGAAGAAGAACATTGCCGAAATGCGCAAGCCGAACGAGGCGTGAAGAGACATAGACGACGTTGATTGGAAGCTTGCACTAAAAACCTTCTCAACATTTCTACGAACTTAGAGATGAGGTCCAACAAGTCAAGAGGAGATTGGAACAAAATTAGCCAACAAATTGAAAATCTGATAACCTTATGAGGCCCAGATGGTAAAGATGCCGGGATCGATACCCCGCATCTCCGTTCTTTTCAGAAATTAATATTTTACCTTACAAAAAAATCCCAACTTCTTGTATTTTCTTTCACTTTTCACTACCAGTTCCCCCTCTACTTTGCTGGCGTATGCATGAAGGAGAAAGTGCAAGGCAACTACTGTGAGGGTAATGAATAATGATACTTACACAACTTCTTTCCGAAGCACCAAAAGAATATATATATATATATATATATTTATACAATAAAATAATTTACAAAGTATTTATTACTAAAATAATGTAGTTAAATAAACTTATCATGATTGGCGCATAATTATAAAAATGCTACTCTCACACTACTCTAATGAGATTTTTTGTGTAAATTTATTTGATAATAGCATTTTTCCTTCTCGGATCTTTCATGAAAAAGTTATTTTCTTAGGAACATGTGGGAAACACAAAGAAACAAACCAGCAAATCTGATGTTATTTTCACTCCATGTTGTAGCAATCTCCCCAAATTTCTAGCTTTGTTAAGTCAGATTTTTCACAAGTTTGCATTAGTTGATTTTGTAATTGTAGTGCCCGACATGGTAAAGAGGGTTTACAGTTTTTTCTTTATTCATAAATAAAAAAGCTATGTATTAGTATTATTATTTTTCTTTCATTTTTGTTTTTTTTTTTTAACAAATTCAAAATCTAAACATAGCAGAAAAAAATAATAAAATTGATTGCCATCCCCCTTCCCTTAAATGAAAATGCAGCACTCAAACCTTGGAAGTATAATAATACTAAATAGTGCTACGACGGTAGAAATATTTGAAGTATTGATTGCCTTTTTGATGCACCACCGTAGCATAAACTACAATATTCCATCCCCCTTCCCTTAAATGAAAATGCAGTACTCAACCTTCATGCAAGCATATAGAAATATTTATGTATCCTTCAACGATCAAAAAGGCCTATGATCATAATTTTATCTATACTTGAAGAACACCAATATGGTATTCCTCTATTTTGAAGCACTGTCAATTTTCTTATTTTTCCTAGAAAAACTAATTCTTGTAAGTAATTACCTCCAATTTGGGTTATAGAAATTTTGTAATCGTCAAAGGCTCCTATTTTGTTGCAAATTCAGATAATTGAGAAAATCAGTTAATTAATTAATCATATTCCATTATTTTAAAGCCCTGCTATTTTTTTAAATTTCTAAGGACACAATTGTTGGAACTAATTAACTCCTTTTTTGTTGTAAATTCAAATAATTGAGAAAAATAGCTAAGTAATTGATGGGAAAGCAGTTATACACTACAAACTTTCAATCACCATTCACTTATGTCTGTCTTTTTTAAATGGGTTGCACTTGCAATATGCATGGTAGCGTGTATTCTTTCTTGTTACTTCATAATTGGAATTGAGGGAGCAATGACTTAAGTTCAATCCTTTTTCGTATAGAGAATAAAAATTACAAGATTTGTATTTTGTATGAACAGTAACTTTGCACAAACTCATGTATTTAGTTGGCTAAAAGCCTAAACATCCCTCTAACAAAAAAGCAAAAAAAAAACCAAAAGTTTTCAAGCATCAGCAATTCCTAGAAAAAGTATACACTTCACTGAAAAATCAATTTCACTTCCGTATATTATGATGCACCGTATGATTATTATATTACATATATATCATCCCCCATCCCTTTTCCTTACAAACTGCACTCAAATCTTTACTTACATAAATGTTTTATACATCCTTTCAACACTCAAAATCACAAAATATGATTGGTTCTAATTGTCTAAATGTGGCTTGTGCGAAGAACACACACTGAAAGTAAAGGGGTTATTGTTTCCAGGAAATTAAATTATACCTTCTCCAGAATGGAATCATAATAGTGCTGGGTTTTCTTCTCAGTCATTTCGTCGGATTTTCTCTTCTCCTCTCTGGAGCACTTGGCGCAACCAACTGTCTCGTCATAGATTATGTAGATGTAGAAAAGGAAAGCGCTGCCCAGAGCTGAAACGGCATAGAGGGACAAGCCAGCAGCCCCGGAGAAAAATGGGGCAAATTGGTAGGCGACGCCAAACATTATGGCCGAAAATGAGAACCAAATGGCGTATTTCAACAGGTCTTTCTTGCGTGATTTCTTGTGAGGAGGCAACCTATGATATGCCGACAGAAAAAATTCCAACAGCAGAAATGCCGAGTATGTGAAAACGATGAAAGCTACCATGGAGTAGTCGCCGCGAGAATAAGCCCGGCAGGTTGCGCCAATGCTGTTGGATGCCAAGAAAAAGTAAGTGATTAAGGGCAACAAGCTGGTGGTTTCGCGATTCCTATAGCTTTGGCTGTTGCAAGCCATTGGAATTGTAGTTTTCCTCTGATACTTCATCCGCATTTGCGACACGAAATAGTGCTACGACGGCAAAAACAGAGAAGCTAAGAATTAGAGCTTGATCGTTGTGAATATTGTGATGTAGCTCGGAACAAGTTTGAGGCTTTATAATCTGGTTTGGGATATTGCCTAGAAACATCATGAAAAACAAAGAATGTGATTACTTTTTAGAGCGGTGCGCGGCTGCCCAACACACCCAATGGGCAGCCGCCACCTCAGCTGGTCTCCACCAATCGTTGTGAATCTTGTGATGCAGCTCGGAACAAGTTTGAGGCTTTATAATCTGGTTCGGGATATTGCCTAAAAACATCATGAAAGACGAAGAATGTGATCACTTTTCTCTACTTTTTATGCATGAAGTTGCTTGGTAATTGCCTGGCCGTGACTAGGAAATTGGGGCGTCATGTCCACGAGTTTTCGTTGTTTAATTTATTCTTTCTTCGAAGTTTAGAAGAAGCCATCTTGGCTCGAGGTCGACCAATAAAGCAATTCCGTGTTATCCGTAAAGAATTTATCACATAGTTACCGAGGAAATTCTACGCGAGCCAACACCCAATTGTTCAAGGAACCTGATTAAGAAACGACGATGAAATTATCATGAAAATTTTAAAAATGTATTTGACATATTTTAGAAATGATATTACAATTTAAAGAAATTTGTGGAAAATCTTGAGAGAATTTTACAGGTTCCTTATGATTTTAATTATTTTTTCAAATTCTCAAAACTTATCTTTAAAAAATATGTGATTATTTTTATCTGTGTGGAGCTTCAATTCAACCTTTTAGAAAGTTGTATGACTTACGGTTCTTTATAAGGGTCTCCTTTATAGTCTTTATGATGTATGAGAGACAAAGAAAGTCTTACACATATATGAGAAACTATTTAGTGCTCCATGAGCACAGCCTGGCCTTAGTCTTCCACTCTAATAGAGTGGGTTCCTATTTATTAGGTGGGGCTTTTTTATCCTATTTAATAAGGAGATCCCACTACTATGTGCATGGTGTAGAAAGGTTAGATGGTGCTCCTAAAGCGAATACATTTTCCTTATATATAGAGTACTTCACCTTCAATCAAAAAAAAAAAAAAAGTTGCTCACCTGCCTTGAAATCATGAGGGTGGTTTGATGGTTGGTTGAGCATTATATAAAGTATTTTTTCTTTTTTTATTTTTTGCTAACTAGTATTTGGGTCAGTTTGTGCAACTCTCGACTAATTTTAGGCTTGTGCAGTTCTCCCCTCCTACTCAAATTGAGTAATTACCGAGTCAAAGACTCTGAGGTGGCCCCAAAGAGTTTACAGCACCTAAGAAATTTTAAACCTGAAATATTAGAGAGAGCAAACCCCCAAATCATAAGCCTACCTCTTGGGATTCCATTATATAGAGTATGAGTTTTCAAATTTGATTTTTTCTCACGCTCTCAATGGCCAATTATCACTTATATAATATATGAAATTTATATAATTTATTTAGATAATTACTGTACGTGAATTCAGGAGTAATCGGTCAAAAACGCTATGTAACTAAAAAAATAAATAAATAAATACACGCAATTGTGAAGTGCATTTTCAACGACGCATCTTCAAATTGTGTTTTGCATTGTAGTAGGAATAACCTTTTGCTTTTTAGTATATTGAGAATAATATTAAAAAATACATTATTTTGGAAAAAAAGTAGTTGTGTTACTAAATAGGAGAATGCTAGCAGTAGGCATTCTGTACATCGCCTTTCAACCATCGCGCTGTTATGTTGCCACGTGTGCACTTATTTTTCTATTATAACGGGCAACCGATTTTGTAAGGTGTATGAAACACTCATGGTTATAATTTTGAAAAGCGAGTTTATCAATCTAAGTGTCTTTATTGTGAAAACAATATAAAATTCTAAAAGAGGAAACCACTTTCTTTCATCATATTTTACCCCTTTTTTAAATAGTAAAAATTTTGAATGGACATAAATGCCCCCACCCATTACTTTTAGACATACTAGTGCACCACTTTATTTACCGAAATTAGGCTAATCAGCTAACAAATATTGGAACAAAAAGAATAATAATGCACTGCCTTAGTCTATGTAGCTTCAAATTTTTTTTGGGTATAAAATAAATATGTAGATAGGCTATTTTACATATCCATTAAGAAGCATTGTCTCTTGGCATCCCAACCACAGCCATTTATGTTCGAATTCACCTTTTTCTATATCAGTATAGAGGTTTTTTCCACTCTCTGAACCTTAAAGAGTAAATTTAACCCCAATAAGGAGTTACGGGGACTCAAATCTAAGTCTGAGGACCCGTTTGGTACATCTTTTTTGTCAAGCTTTTTTTTCAGTTTACAAACATAAAAGCCAGATTTGTTTGGCATTTTTGTTTTTCTATTTTTGCTTTAGCTAAAGATAAGCAAAAAAGCAAAAACAAAAAAGACAAAAAGCCAAAAAAAACTTGAATTTTTTGCTTATAAGCTTAAAAAAAGTTAGACGAAAAAACTATATCAAATGAGCCCTAAAGCAAGTAGGTTCGAGTTTTACTCATTGAACCAACCCCACATTGGTAGTATACGTAGCTTCATATTATAATATTCTATTTCTTTAGGGTGCATAAAAACAAGTTTTATATATTATTTAAAAAAATCTTTAGGGTGCGTGTTATTATTATCTTTAATATTAAAAAAATTTGACCCCATCAATTGGCCTCACCAATATTATTGTTTGTTAAAAGTAATTTAATAAAAAATTTGCACCCATTATCAAAAACATTTACCTATTGGTTCAAAAAAAAAAAGAAGAAGAATTAAAGAGTTATAAAACAAGAGATAATAAAATCTTCCACACTCTAACAGGGAATTTTCTGTAAGGACATAGTGCAACAATTGGCCTATCCAACTTATATAAAAATAATATTTTTAACTGTTTATTATTATTTATCCCACATTACTTACTATTATTTACCTCCACTCATGATGGGTATGATCTTATTATGTAAAAACAAATTTAATTAATTAATTATGATAAAATAAATATATTCTACATGATAGGAGATATTAATTTTGTGGACAACATAAATTGCACATAAAATATGTATTTGCACATGAAATATACATCTTGTGATCATTCAAGTCTAGATATGAAGTTTTGAGGAGTAAATTGTTAAAATACTAACAATTTTTCTCTCTCTGTAAATTAACTATTTGCTTGTGAATTAGTCACTTTCATGAAATTTATTTTAAAAGTTTGTTCTCAGTTACTTCTCTTTTTAGTCCATTTGAGGAAGATTAAAATTTTATTTTATTTCTATGTTGTCTGTCAGTGTCTCAGATGAGTTTAGCTGGGTGAGTTTAGTTTGTATCGTAAAGTACTCTACTCCACTTGCAAGAAGAAGAACCGGTATCATCCGTATTCGGTTTTGGATTTTAAATTTCTTAACACGTGTTGATGGATCAATGACCGATGGTCCAAACGACTGAAATATCGACAGTTGCTAGCATTTCCTTACTAAATAAGACAAAATTCAAATTTTCTGTTAATATAAACGCTTTGATTTTTTCTTTTGTTGTTAGAATATTATTACTCAATCTACTTATGCTAAAATAGTTTGAGGTTAAACAAATGTGATATTAGGAATTTTAAATTTTTTTATGGATAAATATACATATTTAAATAAACATAATATTTATGATGACAAATTTAAAACGGCACATCAAGACATACCAGTACCAGTATATATTATACTTATGACAAAAATAGTAAGTTAACCATTGTGGAATTTATAACTATAGCACATATATGTAAATATATCATCCCCTACCTTTTTACTTTGAAGTTGCACTCAAATCTTTACTTACATTGATGTTTATATATCTTTTCCACAGTAAAAAAAGAGGCATACATGATCACAAAATATCATACTTATAAATGTGGCTTGGGCGCTAGAACGCACACTGAAAATAAGAGGGTTATTCTGCAATCTTGAGGTGCATGGGAAAGATCTTCCTTATCCTCCACTTCTCTTTTTTTTCCATAAAAATTATACCTTCTCCGGAATGGAATCCGAACAGTGCTGGGTTTTCTTCTCACTCCCTTTCTCGGAATTGCTCATCTCCTCTCTCTAGCACTCAGCGCAACCAACTACCTCTTCACAGATGGTGAACATGTAGAAAAGGGAAGTGCTCCCAAGAGCTGAAATGGCACAGAGGGACTTCCAAGCAGCTAGGGAGAGAAATGGGGCGAATTGGTAACCAAAGGCAAACACCACGGCCAAAGGTAAGACGCTTATGGCGCATTTCAACAGGACTTTCTTACGTGATTCTTGTGAGGAGGCAACCTGTGATATGTCGACAGAAAAAAATTCCAACAACAGAAATAGAGAGTTCATGAAAACGATGAAAGCTACCATAGGATAGTTAATAAGCCAAGAAGATTGTGCCAATGCTTTACGAGATATAGGGAGTGATTGTGGGCAGCAAGCTGGTGGTTTTGTGATTCCTATAGCTTGGGTTGTTGCAAGCCATTGGAATTCTTTCTTTTCTTTTGATATTGAACTCGCAATTGTGACACCAAATATTGCTGCGACGGCAAAAGTAGAGACGCTGGGAATTAGAACTTGATCGTTGTGAATTGTAATGTAGCAGCTCCGTACGAGTTTTGAGGCTTTAGAAGCCCAAAAGGGTCTGCGCAATTGCGCGAAAATTGCGAGTAAAGCCATGTGTTGAGATGACATTGGAAAATTAAGGAAGGTAAGTAAAATCTATGATCTCAATTATGTGTGGGTACATGCTAAACTTTTTCCCCTTATTTATTTTTTCTTTAAAGCTTCGAAGAGGCCATCTTAATTTGACTAGTGGAGCAATAAAGTATAATTATTAGAACTGGACCAAATACTAAACTGGTTAAAGCATTATTTTTTAATTTATTGGTTCAATCGGTTTAACCGGTATTATAATATTATAATACCAGTGTACTATTAAAGGTTTTCTTCTTTCTTTTTTATGATTACAAATAAAACGCTGCGAGAAGTAAAAGTCATTCTCGTGAAAAATTGATTAGAAAACAAAGACGAAACTCACATAAACCTTTTAAGAAAAGTATTTTTGAAATATTTTTGGAACTCTAGGGCAGCTAAAAGAAATTTATCTTAAAAAATACTTGTGAAAAATATTGAGGAATTTTCTTAAAATGCATTTCTTAAGCTTTTTATTAGATTTTCAGGCTTTAAAAATCTTATTTCTCAACATTATTATGTAATTATTAACATTTTTTTTTAACCATGTATCACGTTTGCAGCAATTTATGCTTTAACAGTTTGCCGCATGCGTACGTGCATTGTCACATCATATGTGATATTATTTGATGCAAATGCTGAAACACTAGGACAGGGATCGAGAGATGCAATTATTGATGCCCATTCTAAGCCTAGCGGCCACCTTGAGGGCAATAACTTGTTTTGCGTTCACACGGATCGTCAAATTCAAATTGCGAATGAAGGGTGGCTTCTATCAAAGGACAGTTCCGAGCAAATGTGTTTGGTAAGCTATACAAGTTGAAATAATGTCTCTAATTCATGCGTTTGTTGGACTGAAAGAATTGCAGGTATGTTAGTATCTTCAATAAGTAAAATGCTACTTACAGTTGTAATTATGAATCAAACTTCATAGGTAACATATGAGGTGAAATTTACCATCTTAACGTGACTCATTGCTGTGAATGACACTCCTCCTTCAATAAAAAATTATGATCACATGGTGACGTGCTCGTCGTTAGTACGATGGGTACACTCCGTGTCGTCCTTATCATGGTCTTCAAAAGACAAGCCAAATTTTAGGGAATGACAATGGCTCAAGCCGAGCCGTTTTGACTGACCACGTAAATATTTGAACACTAGGAAGTGTTTGACGCAATGACAACTTTCCCCCTTGGGTTTTGTGCCTCTCACTCACTCATTGTATCTTCAGCCACTTTATTTCATACTTTTCCAAAATTTTCATGGGTTTTCGATTCTCTCTGTCTCATATTCTCATTTTCTACTTAGAAATCAAAGCATGACAGAGGTTTCTCTCTCACGCTTAAATTCTTTAAAATTTTGTATCAAACCCAACTACATAAAAAAAGATATTCCCATATTGAGTGTCTAATTTTTGAAGTCATAATTTTAAAAATCTATAGTCATAATTTTAAAGCGTTTAAACGTTTTTCTAGAGAATAATTGGACTTGACATATTGAATGCAAAAAGAGTTTCTAATAAACAACATGGCTTCCAATAGAGAAATGTTTGTTGTCAAAGAGTTGGCATTAGAAGAAGAGAAGATGATGAAAAACTATCACAAGATGACTCATTAACGCACCATGCACACTTCAATTAGAAGTATTATAGGCATTTCATTGAACAACTCGTAAGCATATAATTACAAAACAAAATCCACAATGTTTTGTTCGATATGGTTTAAAATGAAACCCATTAAAAAAAAAGTTCCATCAAGCCCAAGCAATCAACCATATTTACAATGTTGATGGTCAATTTCATAATTAAATCTAGCAAAGATTAGTCGTTGTTGGTCTCGAATCTTCGCGTTCACATTGTTGTTGGGATTACTTTCGATCCCTAGGGTTATGGCATTGCCCGTATTCACGAAAATATCTTCGCCGGTTGAGAACTAAGTTGGGGTTTCAGATCTCCATACCTAGCTAGAGAGAGGGAGAGAGGTTATGGAAGTTGGAGAGAAGTGACAGACTAATGACTGATGAGATAAAAATTTAAAGAAAAACTAAAAACAAACAGAGAAACGTGAAAAAAAGGTACAGAGACCTCTCTCATTCTCTCTCTTGTCTCTGTCGTTTAGTCAATTGAAATTGGCTTAAGCTTGAACCGATATCCTACTAAATTGGCTCCAAAAAATTTGCCTTTGCCTCTTCAAAGTGGCTACAAAATTTGTGACTGACGCAATGACACGAGGCGTTCTCATCATTAATACCACCAGAGCGTCTTCGTCTTATCAGGACTCTTTAATAAAATCTTCTAGGGAGGCTTTTACAACTCTAAGCTTTGAAAAGGGTCTCATGCAATTTTACTTGGATCACTCAAACTAGATTGTTGAAGGCTTGAAGCTCAACCAATCAAGTCATCAATGTCATGTTAATTGGCACCTTTTAATACACCTTTTTTTTTCCTTAACCCATAGAGATGAATGATCTACTGAACATATATAAGCTGAAACAAATCAAAAAGCCCGAAAACTCCTAAACGCAGAACTCGGAAAAAAAGAAAAGAAAAGCAAATCGACTAGTGGCGCCATGCAGGGGTCCAACCCAACTCAATGTTATTTTCAATTAACATTAATTTGATTAAAAAAATAGTTAACAAGATATTTATTATTTTATGAATTTGCCATAAGGGGATGTAGCTCTGATGGTAGAGCACTCGCTTAGCAAGGGAGGGGGGGAGGGGTACGGGGATTGATACCCTGCATCTCCATATACATATACACCTTTTTGTTTTCATTTCTACACACCGGCAAAGTGACAGACATTTTGCTTTGACATTAGAACCTCAGTTACAAGCGGCTGCATCACAATTGCCATAGAATCTGCATTTTCCCCACTTGATGCATCTCAGGCCCTTCGATTATACTTTGATCCACAAGCAACATATCTGATGTAAAGACTCATTCACTGTCACTTGCTATGATACCTTTCTGCAGGAATTAGTTAAACCACATCCAATACATTTAAGTATGACTGTCCCTGTTGATGGATCTGCCATAGTGACAATTTGGTATTCCTCTATTTTGAAGCGGTGTCAATTTTTTATTTTGTGAAAAAACCTCCCCCCTTCCCTTAAATGAAAAGGCAGTACTCAAACCTTCATGCAAACATATAGAGATATTTATGTATCCTTTCACAAAATTTTATTTATATTTGAAGAACGCCAATTTGGTATTCCCCTATTTTGAAAAGCTGTCAATTTTTTAATTTCCTAAAAAACCTAATTCCTGTAAGTAATTGTCTTGAATTGTCGCTTTGTAAGGGGGTATATAGAAATTTTGTAATCATCAAAGGTTCCTATTTTGTTGCAAATTCAGAGACAGAAGATTAGTTAGCTGACTAATCGTATTCCTCTACTTTGAAGCCCTGCTATTTTGTACTTTTCTGTAAACCTTATTGCTGAAACTAAAAAACTCCTGTTGTGTTATAAATTCAAATAATTGAGAAAAATTTGTAGGAAAACAGTCAAACACTATAGACTTTCAATCACCATTCACTTAAGTTTTTTTTAGATATGTTACACATGCAATTTGTGTGGCAGCATGCATTCTCTCTTGTTACTTCAAAATAAGAGTTGGGGGGTAAGAACTTAAGTTCGATCCTTCCTCAAGTCTTCTTAAAAATTAAATTTATATTATTTGTGTGAACGGTAACTTTGCATGATCTCAAATGATTATTCAATCAAAAACTTAGACATCCTTGGAAGAAAAAAATTGTCAAGCATCAAACAATACCTAGAAAAAAGGTATTCAATTCACTGAAAAATCAATTTCACTTCCGTATATTTTGATGCACCGTATGATTATTACATTACATATGTGTCATCCCCCTTCCCTATTACTAACAAACTGCACTTAAATCTTTACTTGTATATCCTTTCCACAATCAAAATCACAAAATATCATTTAGTTCTAATTTTTTATGGACTATTTTTGGATCAAAAGTTTGGTGATAAAAAAGAAAATTAAAAAAAAATGAAAAACAAAAAACAAAAATATTCTTCATTTTGGTTTTTTTTTTTCTCACATCGTCCCTTTGCTTTACTTTTCCCTTCATAATCAGGGTTCCAATCCCAATATAAATATGGCTTGGGCGCAAGAACACGCACTGAAAGTAAGAGGGTTATTCTGCCATCTCGAGGTGCATGGGAAAGATCTCGCTATCCTCTTTTATCTTTTTTTTTTTTTCCCCGGAGATTAAATTATACCTTCTCCAGAATGGAATCATAATAGTCATGGATTTTCTTCTCACTCACTTTCTCGGATTTTCTCGTCTCCTCTTTGCAGCACTTGGCGCAACCAACTGTCTCGTCATAGATTATGTAGATGTAGAAAAGGAAAGCGCTGCCCAGAGCTGAAATGGCATAGAGGGACAAACCAGCAGCCAGGGGAAAAAATGGGGCAAATTGGTAGGTGACGCCAAACATTATGGCCGAAAATGAGAACCAAATGGCGTATTTCAACAGGACTTTCTTGCGTGATTTCTTGTGAGGAGGCAACCTATGATATGCTGACAGAAAAAATTCCAACAGCAGAAATGCAGAGTGTGTGAAAACGATGAAAGCTACCATGGAGTAGTCGCCGCGAGAATAAGCCCGGCAGGTTGCGCCAATGCTGTTCGATGCCAAGAAAAAGGAAGTGATTGAGGGCAACAGGCTGGTGGTTTCGCGTTTCCTATAGCTTCGGCCGTTGCAGGCCATTGGAATTGTCATTTTCCTCTGATACTTCATCCGCATTTGCGACACGAAATAGTGCTACGTACGACGGCAAAAACAGAGGAGCTAAGAATTAGAGCTTGATCGTCGTGAATCTTGTGATGTAGCTCGGAACAAGTTTGAAGCTTTATAATCTTGTAGTTGTATGGGTTTGGGATATTGCCCAGAAACATCACGAAAGACGAAGAATGTGACTACTTTTTATGCATGAAGTTGCTTGGTAATTACCTGGCCGTGACTAGGAAATTGGGACGTCATGTCCACGAGCTTTTGTTATTTAATTAATTTTTTCTTCGAATTTTAGAAGAAGCCATCTTGATTCTTGACTTGAGCTCGAGCAATAAAGCAATTCCGTGTTATCCGTAAAGAATTTATCACATAGTTACCAAGGAAATTCTACGCGAGCCAACACCCAATTGGGCCAATTGTTCACAGAACCTGTTTAAGAAACGACGATGAAATTATCATGAAAATTTTAAAAATGTATTTGACATATTTTAGAAATTATATTACAATTTAAAGAAATTTGTGAAAAATCTTGAGAGAACTTTACGCGTTTCCTTATGATTTTTCTTATTTTCTCAGATTTTCAAAACTTATCTTTAAAAAATATGTGATTATTTTTATCCACGTGCATCTCCAATCCAACCTTTTAGAGAGTTGTATGACTTACGGTTCTTTAAAAGAGTCTGGTGTATAGTCTTTATGATGTTTGAGAGACAAAAAAAAAGTCTTACATATATATGAGAAACTATTTAGTGCTAAGATTCTGATGTTTCTTAAGGAGGTCGAAGGTTTAATTCTCTCTCCCCGTGTCCATTTTCGAACTTAAGCCCTCCTTTTTGTAATTTCTTTCTATGTATCCAAAAAATTAAAAAAACTATTTAGTGCTCCATGTGCACAACCTAGGCTTACTCTTCCACTCAAATAGAGTGAGTCCCTTGTTCGTTAAATGGAGTAATTGATCTTATCTAATAAGGGGATCGCACCACTATGTGCATGGTGGAGAAAGGCTAAATGGTGCACCTGGAGCGAATAAATTTTCCTTATATGTAGAGTACTCTCACCTTCAATCCAAAAAAAAAAAAAGTTACTCACCTAATTTTTACCTGCCTTGACATCATGAGAGTAGTTCAATGGTTGGTTGAGCATTATATAAAGCATTTTTTTTTTTTTTTTACTAATTGGGTGTCCGGATCAACTTGTGCGATTTTCGACTAATTTTAGGACTATTGCAATTCTCCCTCCCACTCAAACTGAATAATTACAGAGTCAAAGACCCTAGAACGGCTCAAGAAGTTAATAGCACTTAAAAAATTTTGAATATGAGCTATTAGAGGGAGCAAATCCCAAGTCCCAAGCATACTTCTTGGGGTTCCATTATATGAAGTTCTCAAGTTTGATTATTTCTCATGCTCTCAGTGGCCAATTATCATTCATATAATGCATAAAATTTACATAATATATTTAGATAGTTAACCTATGTGAACTCGAAAGTAGTTAGTCAAAGACACCGTGTAACCCAAAAAAAAAAAAATTACACTGCACATAGGTCTGCTTCCTCGATCTAGGGAGACTTTTACAACACAGTTCTTGGAAAAGGATCTCGTACAAAGATCGATCAAGGCATCAATGTCGTGTATTTTTTTGTCTTTTTGGTTTCTGGGTCTGAAATCAACTTCATGTTAATTAGCACCCGGTAATATACATCTATTTCCCAAAGGGATGCATGGTCCAATGAACATAACTGGGCTTGAAAACTAATCGAGGAGTGGCGTCATGTTGGGGTCCAATCCAATTCTGTTTGTAACTAGAATTGATTTGAACAAATGGTAGTAGTTAACAAGATATTAATTGGTTCAAGAGTTTGTCGCAACGAATAAGAGTTTTTAAAATATTTCTCAAACGTTTTCATAAAATTTTTTCAACATTTTAAAACGAATTTTGCAGCCGTACAAAAGGACTTTTTTAAAGGAACCACATGGAGAATACAAGGAAACTAAAATCCTATATTACTCTTACTCCATGTTGTAGCAATCTCCCTAGTCTAGTGAAAATTTCCAGCTTGTTCAGTCCGATTTTGATAAAGTTTTCAAGTGATAATACACTATTTTTTTTTGTTAGTTATTCATAAAAATTGAATATGTGTTAGTAACTTTGTTCCCCTTCCATTATTCTTTTTCTCGACAAATCAAAAATCTTAACATAGCCGAAAATTTTAAACTGATTGCCATTGGTTGCATTATAAAATATTTACTTTTCTTATACCTTCCAATAAAATTGTCGTCGTTGGTTCACCGTTATTGTATTTCAGACCATCGACTGGTCTTTCGTGTATAATTATGCATGAAATATAATTCTTTCCTTTGTAACAGCAAGAGCATTAGCGATGCTGCTCACTCAGAGCTCCAACATACCATCAGTTTGCCTTTTAGCTATTGTGGTCAATGCAAGACCATAAATTAGATAATTCCACTTAATTTTATTGAAATTCCGTCTTTTTTTTTTTTTTTTTTTGTAATGTTGCACATGCAAATCGGTGCATTCTCTCTATCACTTCTAATTGTGATTGAGGGCAATAACACACTTGAAAATGTTTCCAAGCTTCAAACAATTTCAAGAAATAAGCATTCAATTCATTGAAAAATCAATCACGATATGATTAGTTCATATCATTGTTATCAATGCCGTTCTCTACCAACTGGTACGAACCGATTTGATAGAAAAACGAAACTACAAGTATTCAGATACGCACCGTTAAACTTTCCGGAAATATACCGACTTTGTCCAGCGTGTTGGGACGTCCCGCTATGCACCATTGTACCGGATTATCCGTGCTGCTGTCTTTTGAGGGCATGTTTGGTTGGAGATATAAGGTGAGAGATTGTATATGTCATTCTTAGATTCTGAATTGAAAGATTATCCATTCCTTCATACTATTAATCTCTCAAAATAAAGAATAAGTAATATCTTAAGAGAGAGGTAATATTACTTATTCCATCTCTTAAAATAAGTTTAAAAATGACATTTTTATTCTAATTTTATTATTGTAGTAGATTAAAATAATATTAAATAATTATATTTTTAATTTAAAATTAATTTTTTATTTTTAATATTATATTTTAATAAAATAATATTACTTATCTCATTATAATTTCATTTTAACTAAATATAATTTAAATAATTTCACGTCACATCAAATACTACTTACGTCCACCATTATTTTTTTAAACGTATAATATTATTTATCCATCATCTTTTACTGCCCGGACACCTAACAGACCAAAGACACATTTGGTGCTATCAACTCAGTAAGCATTTATTGATTGTCTGGGAAGAATGGCCCATAACTTTTGCCTACTTTTCACCCTACGAAGTATAAGAGAGAGTAAGCATTATATATTTCTTAGGAATTTGTGCGCTCTCTCTCTCTCTCTCTCTCCCTCTCTCTCTTTTTTATTTTTTATTTTTATAGCCACACTCTCTCTCTATACATACATTATATTAAAAGTCTAAGAGTCTCACAAATGTTATTTAATTTTCTTGTTTTGTTCGATTTTTTTTCCAAAATAATGTATTTTTTAATATTTATTTTTAATATATTAAAAAGCAAAAGTTATTTTCATTATAAAGCAAAACGCAATTTAAGATTGCATTTTCTTTGAAAACGCATTCTACAATTGCGTTTCCTGTATCAAAGAAAACTCAATTTTAAATTGAGTTGTCTCTAAAAATGTAATTTTAAATTAAATTTTCAGTTGTTGCTCAAAAATTTTAAAAAAACCTTGCATTTAACCTTTTTACCTTGAAAAACTAGATTTTTTTATTAAATTTTTTCTTCTTTTGCACCTTGTAAAACTACAAATATGACCATAGTTACGTTAAATCGAATTCACTGAGTTTCAAAATGCCAAAGTTTAGTTGCTAGACTGTTAGATAACTCGTTATATAAACAAATTAAGCTTGAACAAATTTTAGAGCTCATTAATTTTTTGAGGTCAGCTTGAATTTGGCTTGATAAGGTTATATACACTTAAAAATTTAAACTACTTGAACTCGATTAAAATTTTGTTTGAGCTTGACTAGAAAGTTAAATAAATCAAGTTTGAACAAAATTTTAAGGTCGTTAAGCTTATCAAATCAAGCTTGAACAAGCTTTTATCCGGCTCGGCTTCGCTCATTTACAAGCTTAACTAGAATAATGTGGCAATGACAATTTTATAATTACAAATCATTATAAGGTGTTTTGTTTGAAAGTGAAAGCTATTCATTCAAACACATCATTCTATATGAATTTTCTATTTATATAAAGAAAAAAAGATATACTTCTCATTCGGTCTTGCTAGACCGAGCTTCTATATTTATTTGCTGAATAGATAGATCAAAGAGTAGGGGGACGGCAGGCAAAGAAAGAGTTACGATATTTTAATATAATGAAATAATTCCAGAAAGCAATACTGGCTAGTGTCATGGCCATTGTAAATTTGTGATATTACAATTTGTACATGAGTAACATATACAAAAGCAAAATTTGTATAAAATAAAAATCATAAAAGATGAATTTAAAATTTAAAATTTAAAAATAGCCCTATTATGTCGTTCTAAAAAATATGTTTATTGCATGTTTAAGATTGTAAATATAAAATTACTAATAACTGTGTTTATAAATCCTATAATAAATTAATAAATTTTTTTGTACTATGAGTACTAATATTCTCACACCAAAAGTCACCCAAGGAATAAAAAGGGTTAGCACAACTATGGTAGTTTTTCAAGATGCAAAAGAAGAAAAAATTTAATGAAAAAACCTAATTTTTCAAGGTGCAAAAGAGTTAAATGCAAGAATTTTTTCAAGGCGCAAAAGGATAAAATGCAAGGATTTTTTTCATTTTTCGAGCGGCAACTGAAAAAATAATTTACAATTGCATTTTCAGAGAAAACTTGATTCCAAATTGGGTTTTCAAAAAAAAAAAAATAGTTTGGAATTGAGTTTTCTTTTATTTTTTGCAAGTGGGTGGCTAGAAATAGCAAAACGCAATTGCGAAGTGCGTTGTCCAAAAAAAAAAAAAACGCATCCTCAAATTGTGTTTTGTATTATAATGAAAATAATATTTTACTTTTCAGTATATTGGGAATAAATATTAAAAAATACATTATTTTGAAAAAAAAAAGTTATTTTGTTACGAAATAAGAGAATGCTACAGCAGACATTCTATACATTGCCTTTCAACCATCGCGCCACCACGCGTGCATTTATTTTTTTATCATAACGGGCAATCGATTTTGTAAGCTGTATGAAACACTCATGGTTATAGTTTTGAAAAGCAAGCCTATCAATAAAGTGCCTTTACTGTAAAAACAATATAAAATTCCAAAAGAAGAACCACTTTCTTTCGTTATATTTTACCCCTTTTTTAATAGTAAAAATTTCGGATTGACATAAATGTCCCCACCCATTACTTTTAGACATATCAGCGCACCACTTTATTTACCGAAATCAGCCTAATCAAAATATTAGAGCAAAAACAATGATAATGCACCGCCTTAGTCTACGTAGCTTTAATATTTTTTTTTTCTGTATATAAAATGAATATGTAGATAGGTTACTTTATATATCTATTAAGAAGTATTGTCTCTTAACATCCCACAACAACAGTCATTTGCGTTCGAAGTCACTATTTTCTATATCAGTATAGAGGTTTTTTTCACTTGCTTTGAACCTTGAGGAGTAAATTTAACCCCAACAAGGAATTACTGGGACTCGGACTCAAATCTAAGTCTGATGGCTCGTTTGGTACATCTTTTTTGTCAAATTTTTTTAACTTACAAGCATAAAAGCCAGATTTATTTGGCTTTTTTACTTTTTTATTTTTGCTTTAGTTAAAGATAAGCAAAAATTGAAAAGTCAAAAGGCAGAAAAACTTGACTATAAGCTTAAAAAAAGTTAAGCGAAAAAGCTGTACCAAACGAGTCCTAAAGCAAGCAAATTCGAGTCTTACTCATTGAACCAACCGCTCATTGGTAGTATAGGTAGCTTCATATTATAATATTCTATTTCTTTAGGGTGCATAGAAACAAGCTTTATATATTATTAAAAAAAATCTTTAGGGTGCCTAATATTATTATCTCTAATATTAAAAAAATTTGACCCTTTCAATTGGCCCCGCCAATCTAAAAAATAAACAGAATTTTAATATTATTGTTTGTTAAAAATAATTTAATAAAAAATTTGCACCCGTTATCAAAAACATTTACCTGTTGGTTCAACAAAAAAAGAAGAATTAACAAGTTATAAAATAAAAGATAATGAAATCTTCTACACTCCAACAGGGAATTTTTTGTGAGGACATGGTGCAACAGTTGCCCTACCCAACTTATATAAAAAATAATATTTTTAACTATTTATTATTATTTATTCCACATTACTTACTATTATTTACCTCCACTCATGATGCGTATGATCTTATTATGTAAAAACAAATTTAATTAATTAATTATGATAAAATAAATATATTCTACATGATAGGAGATATTAATTTTGTGGACAACATAAATTGCACAGAAAATATGTATTTGCACATGAAATATACATCTTGTGATCATTCAAGTATAGATATGAAGTTTTGAGGAGTAAATTGTTAAAATACTAACAATTTTTCTCTCTCTGTAAATTAACTATTTGCTTCTGAATTAGTCACTTTCATGAAATTTATTTTAAAAGTTCGTTCTCAGTTACTTCTCTTTTTAGTCCATTTGAGGAAGATTAAAATTTTATTTTATTTCTATGTAGTCTGTCAGTGTCTCAGATGAGTTTAGCTGGGTGAGTTTAGTTTGTATTGTAAAGTACTCTACTCCACTTGTAGGAAGAAGAACCGGTATCATCCGGTTTCGGTTTTGGATTTTAAATTTCTTAACACGTGTTGATGGACCAATGGCCGATGGTCCAAACGACTGAAATACCGACAGTTGCTAGCATTTCCTTACTAAATAAGACAAAATTCAAATTTTCTGTTAATATAAACGCTTTGATTTTTCTTTTGTTATTAGAATATTATTACTCAATCTATTTATGCTAAAATAGTTTGAGGTTAAACAAATGTGATATTAGGAATTTTAAATTTTTTTATAGATAAATATACATATTTAAAAAAATATAATATTTATGGCGACAAATTTAAAAGGGTACATCGAGACATACCAGTACCAGTATATACTATACTAATGACAAAAATAGTAAGCTAACCGTTGCGGGATTTATAACTATAGCACGTATATGTAAATATATCATCCCCTACCTTTTTACTTTGAAGTTGCACTCAAATCTTTACTTGCATTGATGTTTATATATCCTTTCCATAGTAAAAAAAGAGGCCTACATGATCACAAAATATCATACTTATAAATGTGGCTTGGGCGCTAGAACGGACACTGAAAATAAGAGGGTTATTTTGCAATCTTGAGGTGCATGGGAAAGATCTTCCTTATCCTCCACTTCTCGTTATTTCCCATAAAAATTATACCTTCTCCGGAATGAAATCAGAACAGTGCTGGGTTTTCTTCTCACTCCTTTTCTCGGAATTGCTCATCTCCTCTCTATAGCACTCGGCGCAACCAACTGCCTCTTCACAGATGGTGAACATGTAGAAAAGGGAAGCGCTCCCAAGAGTTGAAATGGCATAGAGGGACTACCAAGCAACCAGGGAGAGAAATGGGGCGAATTGGTAACCGAAGGCAAACACCACAGCCAAAAGTAAGACGCTTGTGGCGCATTTCAACGGGACTTTCTTGCATGATTTCTTGTGAGGAGGCAACCTGTGATACGCCGACAAAAAAAAATTCCAACAACAGAAATAGAGAGTTCATGAAAACAATGAAAGCTACCATAGGATAGTCAATAAGCCAAGAAGGTTGCGCCAATGCTTGACGAGATATAGGGAGTGATTGTGGGCAGCAAACTGGTGGTTTTGTGATTTTTACTGCTTGGGTTGTTGCAAGCCATTGGAATTGTTTCTTTTCTTCTGATACTAAACTTGCAATTGCAACACCAAACATTGCTGCGACGGTGAAAGCAGAGACGCTGGGAATTAGAACTTGATCGTTGTGAATTGTAATGTAACAGTTCCGTACGAGTTTTGAGGCTTTATAAGCCCAAAAGGGTTTGCGCAATTGCGTGAAAATTGCAAGTAAAGTCATGTGTTGAGATGACATTGGAAAATTAAGGAAGGTAAGTGGAATCTGTGACCTCAATTATGTGTGGTTACATGCTAAACTTTTTCCTCTTATTTATTTTTTCTTTAAAGCTTCGAAGAGGCCATCTTAATTTGACTGGTGGAGCAATAAAGTATAGTTATTAAAACTGGACTAAGCACTAAACTGGTCAAAGCATTATTTTTCAATTTATTAGTTCAATCGGTTTAACCGGTAGTATAATATTATAATGCCAATGTACTGTTAAAAGTTTTCTTCTTTCTTTTTCATAATTACAAATAAAACACTGCGAGAAGTAAAAATCATTCTCGTGAAAAATTGTTTAGAAAACAAAGACGAAACTCACATAAACCTTTTAAGAAAAGTGTTTTTGAAATATTTTTGGAACTCTAGGGCAGCTAAAAGAAATTTATCTTAAAAAATACTTGTGAAAAAATATTGAGGAATTTTCTTAAAATGCATTTCTTAAGCTTTTTATTAGATTTTCAGGCTTTAAAAATCTTATTTCTCAACATTATTATGTAATTATTAACATTTTTTTTTAACCATGTATCACGTTTGCAGCAATTTATGCTTTAACAGTTTGCCGCATGCGTACGTGCATTGTCACATCATATGTGATATTATTTGATGCAAATGCTGAAACACTAGGACAGGGATCGAGAGATGCAATTATTGATGCCCATTCTAAGCCTAGCGGCCACCTTGAGGGCAATAACTTGTTTTGCGTTCACACGGATCGTCAAATTCAAATTGCGAATGAAGGGTGGCTTCTATCAAAGGACAGTTCCGAGCAAATGTGTTTGGTAAGCTATACAAGTTGAAATAATGTCTCTAATTCATGCGTTTGTTGGACTGAAAGAATTGCAGGTATGTTAGTATCTTCAATAAGTAAAATGCTACTTACAGTTGTAATTATGAATCAAACTTCATAGGTAACATATGAGGTGAAATTTACCATCTTAACGTGACTCATTGCTGTGAATGACACTCCTCCTTCAATAAAAAATTATGATCACATGGTGACGTGCTCGTCGTTAGTACGATGGGTACACTCCGTGTCGTCCTTATCATGGTCTTCAAAAGACAAGCCAAATTTTAGGGAATGACAATGGCTCAAGCCGAGCCGTTTTGACTGACCACGTAAATATTTGAACACTAGGAAGTGTTTGACGCAATGACAACTTTCCCCCTTGGGTTTTGTGCCTCTCACTCACTCATTGTATCTTCAGCCACTTTATTTCATACTTTTCCAAAATTTTCATGGGTTTTCGATTCTCTCTGTCTCATATTCTCATTTTCTACTTAGAAATCAAAGCATGACAGAGGTTTCTCTCTCACGCTTACGCTTAATTCTTTAAAATTTTGTATCAAACCCAACTACATAAAAAAAGATATTCCCATATTGAGTGTCTAATTTTTGAAGTCATAATTTTAAAAATCTATAGTCATAATTTTAAAGCGTTTAAACGTTTTTCTAGGGAATAATTGGACTTGATATATTGAATGCAAAAAGAGTTTCTAATAAACAACATGGCTTCCAATAGAGAAATGTTTGTTGTCAAAGAGTTGGCATTAGAAGAAGAGAAGATGATGAAAAACTATCACAAGATGACTCATTAACGCACCATGCACACTTCAATTAGAAGTATTATAGGCATTTCATTGAACAACTCGTAAGCATATAATTACAAAACAAAATCCACAATGTTTTGTTCGATATGGTTTAAAATGAAACCCATTAAAAAAAAAGTTCCATCAAGCCCAAGCAATCAACCATATTTACAATGTTGATGGTCAATTTCATAATTAAATCTAGCAAAGATTAGTCGTTGTTGGTCTCGAATCTTCGCGTTCACATTGTTGTTGGGATTATTTTCGATCCCTAGGGTTATGGCATTGCCCGTATTCACGAAAATATCTTCGCCGGTTGAGAACTAAGTTGGGGTTTCAGATCTCCATACCTAGCTAGAGAGAGGGAGAGAGGTTATGGAAGTTGGAGAGAAGTGACAAACTAATGACTGATGAGATAAAAATTTAAAGAAAAACTAAAAACAAACAGAGAAACGTGAAAAAAAGGTACAGAGACCTCTCTCATTCTCTCTCTTGTCTCTGTCGTTTAGTCAATTGAAATTGGCTTAAGCTTGAACCGATATCCTACTAAATTGGCTCCAAAAAATTTACCTTTGCCTCTTCAAAGTGGCTACAAAATTTGTGACTGACGCAATGACACGAGGCGTTCTCATCATTAATACCGCCAGAGCGTCTTCATCTTATCAGGACTCTTTAATAAAATCTTCTAGGGAGGCTTTTACAACTCTAAGCTTTGAAAAGGGTCTCATGCAATTTTACTTGGATCACTCAAACTAGATTGTTGAAGGCTTGAAGCTCAACCAATCAAGTCATCAATGTCATGTTAATTGGCACCTTTTAATACACCTTTTTTTTTCCTTAACCCATAGAGATGAATGATCTACTGAACATATATAAGCTGAAACAAATCAAAAAGCCCGAAAACTCCTAAACGCAGAACTCGGAAAAAAAGAAAAGAAAAGAAAAGCAAATCGAGTAGTGGCGCCATGCAGGGGTCCAACCCAACTCAATGTTATTTTCAATTAACATTAATTTGATTAAAAAAATAGTTAACAAGATATTTATTATTTTATGAATTTGCCATAAGGGGATGTAGCTCTGATGGTAGAGCACTCGCTT
Organism: Euryodendron excelsum; assembly: GCA_033060915.1. Classification (NCBI taxonomy): domain Eukaryota; kingdom Viridiplantae; phylum Streptophyta; class Magnoliopsida; order Ericales; family Pentaphylacaceae; genus Euryodendron; species Euryodendron excelsum. The sequence continues at coordinate 44,503,956 of CM065385.1, read as the reverse complement.
AGCAAGGGAGGGGGGGAGGGGTACGGGGATTGATACCCTGCATCTCCATATACATATACACCTTTTTGTTTTCATTTCTACACACCGGCAAAGTGACAGACATTTTGCTTTGACATTAGAACCTCAGTTACAAGCGGCTGCATCACAATTGCCATAGAATCTGCATTTTCCCCACTTGATGCATCTCAGGCCCTTCGATTATACTTTGATCCACAAGCAACATATCTGATGTAAAGACTCATTCACTGTCACTTGCTATGATACCTTTCTGCAGGAATTAGTTAAACCACATCCAATACATTTAAGTATGACTGTCCCTGTTGATGGATCTGCCATAGTGACAATTTGGTATTCCTCTATTTTGAAGCGGTGTCAATTTTTTATTTTGTGAAAAAACCTCCCCCCTTCCCTTAAATGAAAAGGCAGTACTCAAACCTTCATGCAAACATATAGAGATATTTATGTATCCTTTCACAAAATTTTATTTATATTTGAAGAACACCAATTTGGTATTTCTCTATTTTAAAGCACTGTCAATTTTTTATTTTCCTAAAAAACTTAATTCCTGTAAGTAATTGTCTTGAATTGTCGCTTTGTAAGGGGGTTTATTGAAATTTTGTAATCATCAAAGGTTCCTATTTTGTTGCAGATTCAGAGACTTGAGAAGATTATTTAACTGACTAATCGTATTCCCCTACTTTGAAGCCCTGCCATTTTGAACTTTTCTGTAAACCTAATTGTTGAAACTAAATAACTCCTGTTGTGTTATAAATTCAAATAATTGAGAAAAATTTATAGGAAAACAGTCATACACTATAGACTTTCAATCACCATTCACTTAAGTCTTTTTTAAATGTGTTACACATGGAATTTGCGTGGCAGCATGCATTCTCTCTTGTTACTTCAAAATAGGAGTTGACAGGTTCTTAAATTGACGGGTAAGAACTCAAGTCCGATCCTTCCTTAAGTCCTCTTACAAATTAAATTTATATAATTTGTGTAAACAATAACTTTGCATGATTTTAAGTGATTATTCAGTCAAAACTGAGACACCCTTAGAAAAAACAAAGTTGTCAAGCATCAAACAATACCTAGAAAACAGGTATTCAATTCAATGAAAAATCAATTTCACTTCCGTATATTTTGATGCACCGTATGATTATTATATTACATATCTGTCATCCCACTTCCCTATTACTTACAAGCTGCACTCAAATCTTTACTTGTATATCCTTTCCACAATCAAAATCACAAAATATCATTTAGTTCTAATTTTTTATGGGCTATGTTTGGATAAAAGTTTGGTAATAGAAAAGAAAATTAAAAAAAATATGAAAACAAAAAACAAAAATATTCTTCATTTTGATTTTTTTTTTTCTCACATTGTCCCTTTCCTTTACTTTTCCCTTCATAATCAGGGTTCCAATCCCAATATAAATATGGCTTGGGTGCAAGAACACGCACTGAAAGTAACATCGTGAGGTTCATGGGAAAGATCTCGCTGTCCCCTTTTTTTCTTTTTTTCTTTTTTTCTAGGAGATTAAATTATACCTTCTCCAGAATGGAATCATAATAGTCATGGATTTTCTTCTCACTCACTTTCTCGGATTTTCTCTTCTCCTCTTTGCAGCACTTGGCGCAACCAACTGTCTCGTCATAGATTATGTAGATGTAGAAAAGGAAAGCGCTGCCCAGAGCCGAAATGGCATAGAGGGACAAACCAGCAGCCAGGGGAAAAAATGGGGCAAATTGGTAGGCGACGCCAAACATTATGGCCGAAAATGAGAACCAAATGGCGTAATTCAACAGGACTTTCTTGCGTGATTTCTTGTGAGGAGGCAACCTATGATATGCTGACAGAAAAAATTCCAACAGCAGAAATGCAGAGTATGTGAAAACGATGAAAGCTACCATGGAGTAGTCGCCGCGAGAATAAGCCCGGCAGGTTGCGCCAATGCTGTTGGATGCCAAGGAAAAGTAGGTGATTGAGGGCCACAGGCTGGTGGTTTCGCGATTCCTATAGCTTCGGTTGTTGCAGGCCATTGGAATTGTCATTTTCCTCTGATACTTCATCCGCATTTGCGACACGAAATAGTGCTACGACGGCAAAAACAGAGGAGCTAAGAATTAGAGCTTGATCGTCGTGAATCTTGTGATGTAGCTCGGAACAAGTTTGAAGCTTTATAATCTTGAATGGGTTTGGGATATTGCCCAGAAACATTACGAAAGACGAAGAATGTGACTACTTTTTATGCATGAAGTTGCTTGGTAATTACCTGGCCGTGACTAGGAAATTGGGACGTCATGTCCGCGAGCTTTCGTTATTTAATTAATTTTTTCTTCGAATTTTAGAAGAAGCCATCTTGATTCTTGACTCGAGGTCGAGCAATAAAGCAATTCCGTGTTATCCGTAAAGAATTTATCACATAGTTACCAAAGAAATTCTACGCGAGCCAACACCCAATTGGGCCAATTGTTCACAGGACGTGTTTAAGAAACGACGATGAAATTATCATGAAAATTTTAAAAATGTATTTGACATATTTTAGAAATTATATTACAATTTAAAGAAATTTGTGAAAAATCTTTAGAGAACTTTACGTGTTTCCTTATGATTTTTCTTATTTTCTCAGATTGTCAAAACTTATCTTTAAAAAATATGTGATTATTTTTATCCATGTGCATCTCCAATCCAACCTTTTAGAGAGTTGTATGACTTATTGTTCTTTACAAGAGTCTGGTTTATAGTCTTTATGATGTATGAGAGACAAAAAAAAAAGTCTTACATATATATGAGAAACTATTTAGTGTTAGGATCCTGACTTCTCTTAAGAAGGCTAAGGGTTCGATTCTCTATTCCCGTATCCCTTTTTAAACTTAAGCCCTCCTTTTTGTAATCTCTTTCAATGTATCCAAAAAATTAAAAAAAAAACACAATTTAGTGCTCCATGTGCACAACCTAGCCTTACTCTTTCACTCAAATGGAGTGAGTCCTTTATTCGTTAAATGCAGTATTTGATCTTATCTAATAAGGGAATCGTACCACTATGTGCATGGTGAAGAAAGGCTAGATGGTGCACTTGGAGCAAATAAATTTTCCTTATATGTAGAGTACTCTCACCTTCAATCCAAAAAAAAAAGAAAAATTACTCACCTAATTTTTACCTGCCTTGAAATCATGAGAGTGGTTCAATGGTTGGTTGAGCATTATATAAAGCATTTTTTACTTTTTATTTTTGCTAATTGGGTGCCCGGATCAACTTGTGCGATTCTCGACTAATTTCAGGACTTTTGCAGTTCTCCCCTCCTACTCAAACCGGATAATTACCGAGTCAAAGACCTTAGGATAGCTCCAAGGAGTTAATAGCACTTAAGAAATTTTGAATATGAGTTATTAAAGGGAGCAAACCGCAAGTCCCAAGCATACCTCTTGGGGTTCCATCGTATGGAGTTCTCAAGTTTGATTATTTCTCATGCTCTCAGTGGTCAATTACTATTCATATAATGCATAAAATTTAAATAATTTATTTAGATAGTTACCCTATGTGAACTCAAGAATAGTTAGTCAAAGACACCGTGTAACCCAAAAAAAAAAATTACACTGCACATAGGTCTGCTTCCTCGATCTAGGGAGACTTTTACAACACAGTTCTTTGAAAAGGATCTCGTACAAAGATCGATCAAGGCATCAATGTCGTGGATTTTTTTTTTCTCTTTTGTTTCTGGGTCTGAAATCAACTTCATGTTAATTAGCACCCGGTAATATACATCTATTTCCCAAAGGGATGAATGGTCCAATGAACATAACTGGGCTTGAAAACTAATCGAGGAGTGGCGTCATGTTGGGGTCCAATCCAATTCTGTTTGTAACTAGAATTGATTTGAACAAATGGTAGTAGTTAACAAGATATTAATTGGTTCAAGAGTTTGTCGTAACGAATAAGAGTTTTTAAAATATTTCTCAAACATTTTCATAAAATTTTTTCAACATTTTAAAACGAATTTTGCAGCCGTACAAAAGGACTTTTTTAAAGGAACCACATGGAGAATACAAGGAAACTAAAATCCTATATTATTCTTACTCCATGTTGTAGCAATCTCCCTAGTCTAGTGAAAATTTCCAGCTTGTTCAGTCCGATTTTGATAAAGTTTTCAAGTGATAATAAACTATTTTTTTTTGTTAGTTATTCATAAAAATTGAATATGTGTTAGTAACTTTGTTCCCCTTCCATTATTCTTTTTCTTGACAAATCAAAAATCTAAACATAGCCGAAAATTTTAAACTGATTGCCATTGGTTGCATTATAAAATGTTTACTTTTTTTATCCCTTCCAATAAAATTGTCGTCGTTGGTTCACCGTTATTGCATTTCAGACCATCGACTGGTCTTTCGTGTATAATTATGCATGAAATATAATTCTTTCCTTTGTAACAGCAAGAGCATTAGTGATGCTGCTCACTCAGAGCTCCAACATACCATTAGTTTGCCTTTTAGCTATTGTGGTCAATGTAAGACCATAAATTAGATAATCCACTTCATTTCATTGAAATTCCGTCTTTTTTTTTGTTGTAATGTTGGACATGCAAATCGGGTGCATTCTTTCTATTACTTCTAATTGTGATTGAGGGCAAGAGCACACACTTGAAAATGTTTCCAAGCTTCAAACAATTTCAAGAAATAAGTATTCAATTTATTGAAAAATCAATCACGATATGATTAGTACATATCATTGTTATCAATGCCGTTCTGTACCAACTGATACGAACCGATTTGATAGAAAAACGAAACTACAAGTATTCAGTTACGCGCCGTTAAACTTTCCGAAAATATACCGACTTTTTTCAGCGTGTTGCGACATCCCGCTATGTGCCATTGTACCGGATTATCCCCTGCAGCTGTCTTTTGAGGGCATGTTTGGTTGGAGATATGAGGTGGGAGATTGTATATGTCATTCTTCGATTCTGAATTGAAAGATTACTCATTTCTTCAGACTATTAATCTTTCCAAATAAAAAATAAGTAATATTTTAAGACAGAGGTAATATTACTTATTCCATGTCTTAAAATATGGTTAAAAATGACATTTTTATTCTTATTTTATTATTATAATAGGTTAAAATAATATTAAATAGTTATATTTTTAATTTAAAATTAATTTTTTCTTTTTAATATTATATTTAACAAAATAATATTACTTATCTCATTATAATTCTATTCTAACTAAATATAATATGAATAATTTCTCATCACATTAAATACTACTTATCATCTATCACTATTTTTTTAATCTTATAATATTATTTATCCCTTATCTTTTATTCCCCCGAACACCTAACAGACAAAGACACATTTGGTGCTATCAACTCAGTAAGCATTTATTGATTGTTTGGGAAGTATAGCCCATAACTTGAGACGTATTACTCGCACACCCCCTGATACGGGGGTGGGCTGATGCGACGGAAAGCTTTTTGTTTTGTCTCATTTTGCCCTCAAATGCTTTACTGATGCAAATCAATCGTGTAATATTTTTTTTTATGGTTAAACATATATTAATTGTTTTATTTGTATTTTGTTTTGATTAACTTAATTTTTTTAAAATAAAAAAATAAAAAATAAGGGTTATATCAGGCAAATATTTGTTATTTTTTATTTGTTATTTTATTTTTATTTTATTTTGATTAATTTGAATTGTTTTAAAAAAAAATAAAAGTCACATCAGTAAGTGTAATTATCAGGAATATGAGATCAGAGATTTTCTGTTCAGATAAGATTTTCTATTCAGATATGCTTCCTTCTATACACCTGAATTTATCACTAATCAAGCAAGACTTTGTTATTTTTTATTTGTTGTTTTATTTTTATTTTGTTTTAATTAATTTGATTTTTTTTAAAAATAGAAAAAGAACAAAAAAAATATGGGTTACATCAGTGAGCGGGATTGTTAGGGAATATGAGATTAGAGATTTTCTGTTTGGATATGCCTCCCTCTATACACTTGAATTTACCATTGATCAGATAAGCATTTATTATTTTTTATTTATTTTTTTATTTTTATTTTGTTTTCATTAATTTGATTTTTTTAAAATAAAAAAAGAAAAAAATTGGAGATGAGAGTAAAAGAAATTATAAAATTTGATCATAAAATTTTATTTATATAAAAATTCAAGAGGTGAGAGTAAAAATAAATTAAAAAATTATGATCAAAATTTTTTTAATTAAAAATTGAGAAGTGGGAGTTAAAAAAAAATTATCAAAATAATTGAAGTAGATGATAATATTAAAATAAGAGAATAAGGTTATAGGTAAAATAAGAAAATTAAAAAAATTTAATGGTCAAATCATGAGGTGGAATGTCAGCGGTGGGAGTAGAGATTTTCCCATAACTTTTGCCTACTTTTCACCCTACGAAGTACAAGCTAGAGAGTAAACATTATATATTTCTTAAGAATTTGCGTTCTCTCTCTCTCTCTCTCTCTTATTTTTATTTTTTATAGCCACACTCTCTCTCTATACATACATTACATTAAAAGTCTAAGAGTCTCACTATTGTTATTTAATTTTCTTGTTTTGTTAGATTTTTTTCCAAAATAATGTATTTTTTAATATTTATTTTTAATATATTAAAAAGCAAAAGTTATTTTCATTATAAAGCAAAATGCAATTTGAGATTGCATTTTCTTTGAAAGCGTACTCTACAATTGCGCATCAAAGAAAACTCAATTTTAAATTGAGTTGTCCCTAAAAATACAATTTTAAACTACTTTTTCAGTTGTTGCTCAAAAAATTTAAAAAAACCTTGCCTTTAACCTTTTCACCTTGAAAAACTAGGTTTTTTTATTAAATTTTTTCTTCTTTTGCACCTTGTGAAATTACAAATATGACCATAGTTACGTTAAATCGAATTAAGTGAGTTTCAAAATGCCAAAGTTTAGTTGCTAAACTGTTAGATAACTCGTTATATAAACAAAACAAGCTTGAACACATTTTAGAGCTCATTAATTTTTTGAGGTCAGCTTGAATTTGGCTTGATAAGGAAATACATTTAAAAATTTAAACTACTTGAACTCGATTAAAATTTTGTTTGAGCTTGACTAGAAAGTTAAATAAATCAAGTTTGAACAAAATTTTAAAGTCGTTAAGCTTATCCAATCAAGCTTAAATAAGCTTTTATTCGCTCATTTACAGGCTTAACTAGAATAATGTTGCAATGACAATTTTATAATTACAAATCATTATGAGGTGTTTTATTTGAAAGTGAAAGCTATTCATTCAAACACATTATTCTATATAAATTTTTTATTTATATAGAGAAAAAAGGATATACTTCTCATTCGGTCTTGCTAGACCGAGCTTCTATATTTATTTGCTGAATAGATAGATCAAAGAGTAGGGGGACGGCAGGCAAAGAAAGAGTTATGATAGTTTTAATATAATGAAATAATTCCAGAAAGCAATACTGGCTAGTGTCATGGCCATTGTAAATTTGTGATATTACAATTTGTACATGAGTAACATATACAAAAGCAAAATTTGTATAAAATAAAAAGCATAAAAGATGAATTTAAAATTTAAAATTTAAAAATAGCCCTATTATGTCGTTCTAAAAAATATGTTTATTGCATGTTTAAGATTGTAAATATAAAATTACTAATAACTATATTTATAAATCCTATAATAAATTAATAGTTTTTTTGGTACTATGAGTGCTAATATTCTCACACCAAAAGTCACCCAAGGAATAAAAAGGATTAGCACAACTATGGTCATATTTGTAGTTTTTCAAGATGCAAAAGAAGAAAAAATTTAATGAAAAAACCTAATTTTTCAAGGTGCAAAAGAGTTAAATGCAAGAATTTTTTTCAAGGCGCAAAAGGATAACAAGCAAGGATTTTTTTCATTTTTCGAGCGGCAACTGAAAAAGTAATTTAAAATTGCATTTTCAGAGAAAACTCAATTCCAAATTGGGTTTTCAGAAAAAAAAATTCAGTTTGGAATTTAGTTTTCTTTTATTTTTTGCAGGTGGTTTGGAATTGAGTTTTCTTTGATTTTTTGCAAATGGGTGGCAAGCAATAGCAAAATACAATTGTAAAGTGCGTTTTCAAAAAAAAAAAAATGCATCCTCAAATTTTGTTTTGCAGTATAATGAAAATAGCATTTTGCTTTTCAATATATTGGGAATAAATATTAAAAAATACATTATTTTGAAAAAAAAAAGTTATTTTGTTACGAAATAGGAGAATGCTAGCAGCAGACATTCTATACATTGCCTTTCAACCATCGCGCGGCCACGCGTGCACTTATTTTTCTATTATAACGGGCAATCGATTTTGTAAGCTGCATAAAACACTCATGGTTATAATTTTGAAAAGAGAGCCTATCAATAAAGTGCCTTTACTGTAAAAACAATATAAAATTCCAAAAGAAGAAACCACTTTCTTTCATTATATTTTACCCCTTTTTTAATAGTAAAAATTTCGGATGGACATAAATGCCCCCACCCATTACTTTTAGACATACCAGTGCACCACTTTATTTACCGAAATCAGGCTAATCAAAATATTAGAGCAAAAACAATAATAATGCACCGCCTTAGTCTAGGTAGCTTTAATTTTTTTTTTTTTTTTTGTGTATATAAAATAAATATGTAGATAGATTATTTTGCATATCCATTAAGAGATATTGTCCCTTAACATCCCACAACCACGGCCATTTGTGTTCGAAGTCACCGTTTTCTATATCAGTATAGAGGTTTTTTTCACTTGCTTTGAACCTTGAGGAGTAAATTTAACCCCAACAAAGAGTTACGGGGACTCAAATCTAAGTCTGATGACCCGTTTGGTACATCCTTTTTATCAAGCTTTGTTTAGCTTACAAGCATAAAAACCAGATTTGTTTGGCTTTTTCACTTTTTTGTTTTTGCTTTAGCTAAAGATAAGCAAAGAAGCAAAAATAGAAATGTCAAAACCCATATAAAAACTTGACTATAAGTTTAAAAAAAGTTAAGCAGAAAAGCTATACCAAACGAGTCCTAAGGCGAGCAAGTTCGAGTCTTACTCATTGAACCAAGTGCTTATTGATAGTATAAGTAGCTTTTCATATTATAATATTCTATTTCTTTAGGGTGCATAAAAACAAGCTTTATATATTATTAAAAAAAATCTTTAGGGTGCCTAATATTATTATCTCTAATATTAAAAAAATTTGACCCTTTCAATTGGCCCCGCCAATCTAAAAAATAAACAGAATTTTAATATTATTGTTTGTTAAAAATAATTTAATAAAAAATTTGCACCCGTTATCAAAAACATTTACCTGTTGGTTCAACAAAAAAAGAAGAGTTAACAAGTTATAAAATAAAAGATAATGAAATCTTCTACACTCCAACAGGGAATTTTTTGTGAGGACATGGTGCAACAGTTGCCCTACCCAACTTATATAAAAAATAATATTTTTAACTATTTATTATTATTTATTCCACATTACTTACTATTATTTACCTCCACTCATGATGCGTATGATCTTATTATGTAAAAACAAATTTAATTAATTAATTATGATAAAATAAATATATTCTACATGATAGGAGATATTAATTTTGTGGACAACATAAATTGCACAGACAGAAAATATGTATTTGCACATGAAATATACATCTTGTGATCATTCAAGTATAGATATGAAGTTTTGAGGAGTAAATTGTTAAAATACTAACAATTTTTCTCTCTCTGTAAATTAACTATTTGCTTCTGAATTAGTCACTTTCATGAAATTTATTTTAAAAGTTCGTTCTCAGTTACTTCTCTTTTTAGTCCATTTGAGGAAGATTAAAATTTTATTTTATTTCTATGTAGTCTGTCAGTGTCTCAGATGAGTTTAGCTGGGTGAGTTTAGTTTGCATTGTAAAGTACTCTACTCCACTTGTAAAAAGAAGAACCGGTATCATCCAGTTTCGGTTTTGGATTTTAAATTTCTTAACACATGTTGATGGATCAATGACCGATGGTCCAAACGACTGAAATACCGACAGTTGCTAGCATTTCCTTACTAAATCAGACAAAATTCAAATTTTCTGTTAATATAAACGCTTTGATTTTTCTTTTGTTATTAGAATATTATTACTCAATCTATTTATGCTAAAATAGCTTGAGGTTAAACAAATGTGATATTAGGAATTTTAAATTTTTTATAGATAAATATTCATATTTAAATAAACATAATATTTATGACAACAAATTTAAAACGGTACATCGAGACATACCAATACCAGTATATACTATACTAATGACAAAAATAGTAAGCTAACCATTGCGGGATTTATAACTATAGCACATATATGTAAATATATCATCCCCTACCTTTTTACTTTGAAGTTGCACTCAAATCTTTATTTGCATGGATGTTTATATATCCTTTCCATAGTAAAAAAAGAGGCATACATGATCACAAAATATCATACTTATAAATGTGGCTTGGGCGCTAGAACGCACACTGAAAATAAGAGAGTTATTCTGCAATCTTGAGGTGCATGGGAAAGATCTTCCTTATCCTCCACTTCTCTTTTTTTCCCATAAAAATTATACCTTCTCTGGAATGGAATCAGAACAGTGCTGGGTTTTCTTCTCACTCCCTTTCTCGGAATTGCTCATCTCCTCGCTATAGCACTCGGCGCAACCAACTGCCTCTTCACAGATGGTGAACATGTAGAAAAGGGAAGCGCTCCCAAGAGCTGAAATGGCACAGAGGGACTACCAAGCAGCTAGGGAGAGAAATGGGGCGAATTGGTAACCGAAGGCAAACACCCCGGCCAAAGGTAAGACGCTTATGGTGCATTTCAACAGGACTTTCTTGCGTGATTTCTTGTGAGGAGGCAACCTGTGATATGCCGACTGGAAAAAATTCCAACAACAGAAATAGAGAGTTCATGAAAACGATGAAAGCTACCATAGGATAGTCAATAAGCCAAGAAGGTTGCGCCAATGCTTGACGAGTTATAGGGAGTGATTGTGGGCAGCAAGCTGGTGGTTTTGTGATTCCTACAGCTTGGGTTGTTGCAAGCCATTGGAATTGTTTCTTTTCTTCTGATACTGAACTCACAATTGCGACACCAAATATTGCTGCGACGGTGAAAGCAAAGACGCTGGGAATTAGAACTTGATCGTTGTGAATTGTAATGTAGCAGCTCCATACGAGTTTTGAGGCTTTATAAGCTCAAAAGGGTTTGCGCAATTGCGCGAAAATTGCGAGTAAAGTCATGTGCTGAGATGACATTGGAAAATAAGGAAGGTAAATGGAATCTGTGACCTCAATTATGTGTGGGTACAGGCTAAACTTTTTTCTCTTATTTTATTTATTTTTTTTTGAAGCTTTGAAGAGGCTATCTTAATTTGGCTGGTGGAACAATAAAGCATAGTTATCAGAACTGAATTGAACACTAAACTGGTCAAAGCATATTTCTTAATTTATTAGTTTAATCGGTTTATAATGCCGGTGTACTGTTAAAGGTTTTCTTCTTTCTATTTCATAATTACAAATAAAACACTGCGAGAAGTAAAAGTCATTCTCGTGAAAAATTATTTAGAAAACAAAAACGAAACTCAGATGAACCTTTTAAGAAAAGTGTTTCTGAAATATTTTTGGAACTCTAGTGCAGCTAAAAGAAATTTATCTTAAAAAATACTTGTGAAAAATATTGAGGAACTTTCTTAAAATGCATTTCTTAATCATTTACTAGATTTTCATGCTTTAAAAATCTTATTTCTCATCATTATTATGTAATTATTAACATATTTTTTTTAACCATGTATCACGTTTGCAGCAATTATGCTTTAACAGTTTGCCGCATGCGTACCCGCATTGTCACATCATATGCGATATTATTTGATGCAAATGCTCAAACACTGGGAAAGGGATCGAGAGATACAATTATTGATGCCCATTCTAAGACTAGCGGCCACCTTGAGGGCAATAGCTTGTTTTGCGTTAACACGAAGCGTCAAATTCAAATTGCGAGTGAAGGGTGCCTTCTATCAAGGGACAGTTCCGAGCAAATGAGTTTGGTAAGCTATTCAAGTTGAAATAATGTCTTTAATTCCTGTGTTTGTTGGACTGGAAGAATTGCAGATATGTCAGCAACTTCAATAAATGAAATGTTACTTATAACTGCAATTGTGAATCAAGTTTCATATGATATATAACACATTAGGTAAAATTCGCTATCTTAATGTGGCGCACATTAAATGAAGTGCGACTCCCATCTGTGAATGACACTCCCTCTTCAATAAAACGTCCCGATCACACAGTGACGTGCACGTCGTTAGTACGATGAGTACACTCCTTGACGTCGTTACATCCACGAACATCATGATCTTCAAAAGGCAAGCCAAATTTTAGGGAATGACAATGGCTCAAGCCAAGCCGTTTTGACTGACTACGTAAATATCTGAACACTAGGAAGTGTTTGAGGCAATGACAACTTTCCTCCTTCGGATTCGTGCCTCTCACTCACTCATTGTATTACCAAAAGCTTCATTGGTTTTCATTTCTCTCCGTATCATATTCTCATTTTTTACTTCACAATCAAAGCATGACAGAGGTTTCTCTCTCACGCTTAAATTCTTTAAAATTTTATATCAGACCCAGCCATATAAAAAAGATATTCCCATATTGAATGTCTAATTTTTGAAGTCATAATTTTAAAAATCTATAGTCATAATTTTAAATCCTTTAAACGGTTTTTTAGGGGATAACTGGGCTTGACATATTAAATGCAAAAAGAGTCTCTAATGAACAGAGTGGCTTCCAATAGAGAAAGGTTTGCTGCCAAAGAGTTGGCGTTCGAAGAGAAGATGATAGGAAACTATCACAAGATGACCCACTATGCACACTTCAATTAGAAGTATTATAGGCATTTCATTGAACAACTCGTGAGCATATAATTACAAAACCAAATCCACAAAGTTTCGTTCAATACGGTTAAAAATGAAACCCATTCAAAAAACAAGTTCCATCCGCTCATAAAAACAAGTTCCATCAAGCCCAAGCAATCAACCATATTTACAATGTTAATGGTTGATTCTAGAATTAAATCCAGCAAAGATTAGTTGTTACTGGTCTCAAATCTTTGCATTCACATTGTCGTTGGGATTACTTTCGATCCCTAGGGTTATGGCATTGCCCGTATTTATAAAAATATTTTCGCCAGTTGAGAACTAAGTTGAGGTTTCAGATCTCCATACCTAACTAGAGAGAGGGAGAGAGGTTATGGAGGTTGTAGAGAAGTGACAGACTAATGGCTGATGAGATAAAGATTTAAAGAAAAAGTAAAAACAAACAGAGAAACGTGAAAAAAAAAAGTACAGAGAGAAGGTGGAAAAACGTGGAGAGACCTTTCTCTTTCTCTCTCTCATCTCTGTCGTTTAGTCCATTGAAATTGGCTTAAGCTTGAGTCGATATCCTACTAAATTAGCTCCAAAAAATTTGCCTTTACCTCTTCAAAGTAACAACAAAATTTGTGACTGATGCAATGACACGAGGCGTTTTTATCATTAATACCGCAAGAGCGTCTTCATTTTATCAGGACTCTTTAATAAAATCTCCTAGGGAGGCTTTTACAACTCTAAGCTTTGAAAAGGGTCTCATGCAATTCTACCTGGATGGCTCAAACTAGATTGTTGAAGGCTTGAAGCTCAACCAATCAAGTCATCAATGTCATGTTAATCGGCACCTTTTAATAGAACTTTTTTTTTCCATACCCCATAGAGATGAATAATCTACTAAGCATATATGGGCTGAAACAAATCAAAGAGCAAGCTGGCCCGAAAATATCTAATCGCAGAACTTTAAAAAAAAGAAAAAAAAAAAGAAAAGCAACTCGAGTAGTGGTGTCATGCAGGGGTCCAACCCAACTCAATGTTATTTTCAATTAACATTAATTAGATGAAAAACATAGTTAACAAGATATTCATTATTTCATAAATTTGCCACAAGGGGATGTAGCTCTGATGGTAGAGCGCTCGTGTAGCATGGGAGGGGGGAGGTGTACAGGGATTGATACCCTGCATCTCCAATATACATGCACAACTTTTTTTTTCATTTCTACACACCGGCAAAGTGACAGACAATTTATTTTGACATTAGAACCTCAGTTACAAGCGGCTGCATCAAAATTGCGAGCCCATAGAACATGCAATTGCCATAGAATCTGCATTTTCCCCACTTGATTCATCTCAGGCCCTTCGATTATACTTTGATCCACAAGCAACATATCTGATGTTAAGACTCATTAACTGTCACTTGCTATGATACCTTTCTGCATGAATTAGTCAACCACATCCAATACATTCAAGTATGACTGTCCCTGTTCATGGATCTGCCTTAGTGACAATTTGGTATTCCTCTATTTTGAAGCTCTGTTAATTTTTTATTTTCTTAAAAAACCTCCCCACTTCCCTGAAATGAAAAGGCAGTACTCAAACCTTCATGCAAACATATAGAGATATTTATGTATCCTTTCACAAAATTTTATTTATATTTGGAGAACACCAATTTGGTATTCCTCTATTTTGAAGCGCTGTCAATTTTTCATTTTCCTATAAAACCTAATTCCTGTAAGTAATTGTCTTGAATTGTCGCTTTGTAGGGGGGTTTGTAGAAATTTTGTAATCATCAAAGGTTCCTATTTTGTTGCAAATTCAGAGACTTGAGAAGATTAGTTAACTGACTAATCGTATTCCTCTACTCTGAAGCCCTGCTATTTTGTACTTTTCTGTAAACCTAATTGTTGAAACTAAATAAGTCCAATTGTATTATAAATTCAAATAATTGAGAAAAATTTATAGGAAATCAGTCATACGTACACTATAGACTTTCAATCACCATTCACTTAAGTCTTTTTTAAATGTGTTACACATGCAATTTGCGTGACAGCATGCATTCTCTCTTCTTACTTCAAAATAGGAGTTGACGGGTTCTTGAATTGACGGGTAAGAACTCAAGTTTGATCCTTCATTAAGTCCTCTTAAAAATTAAATTTATATGATTTATGTGAACAATAAGTTTGCTTGATCTCAAGTGATTATCCGGTCAAAAACTTAGACGCCCTTAGACAAAAAAAAGTTGTCAAACATCAAACAATACCTAGAAAAAAGGTATTCAATTCACTGAAAAATCAATTTCACTTCCGTATATTTTGATGCACCGTATGATTATTATATTACATATCTGTTATCCCCCTTCCCTATTACTTAAAAACTGCACTCAAATCTTTACTTGTATATCCTTTCCACAATCAAAATCACAAAATATCATTTAGTTCTAATTTTTTATAAGCTATGTTTGGATTAAAGATTTGGTGATAAAAAAATATATATAAAAAAAAGTTAAAAATAAAAAACAAAAATACTCTTCATTTTTGTTCTTTTTTTCTCTCACTTTGTTCCTTTTTCTTTACTTTTTCCTTCATAATCAGGTTCAAACACAATATAAAGATGGCTTGGGCGCAAGAACACACACTGAAAGTAAGAGGGATATTCTGCCATCTCGAGGTGCATGGGAAAGATCTCGCTATCCTCTTTTATCTTTTTTTTTTTTTCCCCGGAGATTAAATTATACCTTCTCCAGAATGGAATCATAATAGTCATGGATTTTCTTCTCACTCACTTTCTCGGATTTTCTCGTCTCCTCTTTGCAGCACTTGGCGCAACCAACTGTCTCGTCATAGATTATGTAGATGTAGAAAAGGAAAGCGCTGCCCAGAGCTGAAATGGCATAGAGGGACAAACCAGCAGCCAGGGGAAAAAATGGGGCAAATTGGTAGGTGACGCCAAACATTATGACCGAAAATGAGAACCAAATGGCGTATTTCAACAGGACTTTCTTGCGTGATTTCTTGTGAGGAGGCAACCTATGATATGCTGACAGAAAAAATTCCAACAGCAGAAATGCAGAGTGTGTGAAAACGATGAAAGCTACCATGGAGTAGTCGCCGCGAGAATAAGCCCGGCAGGTTGCGCCAATGCTGTTCGATGCCAAGAAAAAGGAAGTGATTGAGGGCAACAGGCTGGTGGTTTCGCGTTTCCTATAGCTTCGGCCGTTGCAGGCCATTGGAATTGTCATTTTCCTCTGATACTTCATCCGCATTTGCGACACGAAATAGTGCTACGTACGACGGCAAAAACAGAGGAGCTAAGAATTAGAGCTTGATCGTTGTGAATCTTGTGATGTAGCTCGGAACAAGTTTGAAGCTTTATAATATTGTATGGGTTTGGGATATTGCCCAGAAACATCACGAAAGACGAAGAATGTGACTACTTTTATGCATGAAGTTGCTTGGTAATTACCTGGCCGTGACTAGGAAATTGTGGCGTCATGTCCACGAGCTTTCGTTAATATTCCCTTTTTGGAACGTAGGGAAAAAAGAAAAGAAAGGACAGAAAAAAAATTGTTTGTTATTCTTTTTATATTTGATTTTGAAAATGAAATAGAAGAGAAGTGAAGAAAAAAAAGAGAGAGAAACGGAGAGAGATATTTCAAAAAAAAATTTCTTTTTCTTATTTTTTTTTCTCCCTTCCCTCCTCCAAGTTCTAAACTCGCTGTTAATTTATTTTTTCTTCGGATTTTAGAAGAAGCCATCTTGATTCTTGACTAGAGGTCGAGCAATAAAGCAATTCCGTGTTTCATGTACCGGTAAAGAATTTATCACATATAGTTACCAAGGAACCAAAACCCAATTCTCCATAAACCTATTTAAGAAACGAGGAAGAAATTATCATGAAAATTTTAAAAAATATATTTGACATATTTTAGAAATTGTAATACAATTTAAAGAAATTTGTGGAAAATTGAGAGAACTTTATACATTTCTTTTTATTTTTATTATTTTTTCATGTTCTCAAAATTCATATTTCAAAATAGGTGATTATTGTTGGGATATGGATTTTCTCCAACATTTTTTTTTTGCTAACCGGATTTTCGAGCCAACTTGTGCGTACCTCGACTAATTCTAAGGTTTGCATAGTCTCCCGTCTCACACAAACCAGGTAATTGTTAAGCCAAAGACCTTAGAAAAAGTCTTGTACTTAACAAGACTCGAACCCCTGACCTCTTTTTGGAAGAGTTCCTCATTTTTTGTGTACGTGAAAGCACACAAACCTGCTATGTATTAAAACAGTTGTATTAATTTATTTATATTTTTTCTAGATTCTAGGCACTACTCATAGAATTACTATACATGTAAAGGATATACAAACAAAAATAAACATATAAATACATATTCAAATGGTATGTTGCTATGTACAGAGAGAATGAGAAACTCCTCTAACCTAAGTTAGAAGAAATCCATATGCTTATTTTTATTTGTGTAACCGTGTGCATCTCCAATTCAACCTTTTATAAAATTGTATAATTTCTTTAAAAGGTCTTCTGTATAGAGTACTCTCATCTAATTATTGCGTCATAAGGGTAATTTAATGGTTGGTTGACCATCATTCTAAATATAAAGTCTCAAGTTCAATTTTTTCTTACACTCCCAGTAACTCCATCAAAGATAGCCCATAGCCACACAAAATAAAAAATTGCCCACCTTGAGGGCAGTAGCTTGTTCATTGTCCTTCATTCACTCGGAGCGTCAACAACTTCTTTCCAATTTCCATAAAAGTAATAAATCCGCTCTTCATTTTGACATTTCTGGATTGGCTGGGCCTTTATTCGAACACTTGAAAGAAAAACAAAAACAAAAAAGATCGAAGTTTCAAATTTGAATGTAGATAGCCTTCTATCAAAGGGCAGCTCCGAGCAAAGTGTCTGGTAAGCTATTCAAGTTGGAAAATGCCTCTAATAGAGGTGTTTGTTGCAACGCAATTGTTAGGGGAAAAAAAAAAAAAACACACTGCACATAGGTCTGCTTCTTCGATCTAATCTTCTAGGGAAACTTTTACAACACTAATTGTTTGGGGATTGGATTTGTTATCCATAGGCTCCATCTAATTTCATGTTTGAAAACAAAAAGAGATGGAGGATATATAATCTCTCTGTACTATTAATTTCTCAAAATGAAAAATAAGTAATATGATGTGGAAGACGGTATTACTTATCCTGTCTCTTGGAATAAGCTTAAAAATAACATTTTTATCATTTTATTATTATTATAATAAATTAATATAATATTAAATAATTATATTATAATTTAAAATTAAATTTTCTATTAATTTTTTATTTTTAATGTGATATTTTAATAAAATAATATTATTTATCTCATCATAATTTTATTCTAATCAACCGTAATATAAGTAATTACTCATCACATTAGATATTACTTATCATCTATTATCAATTTTTTAATCTTACAGTATTATTTATCCCTTATTTTATTATTCTGCAAACAAACATGACCTAAAAGTGCTGCTTGGAAAAGCGTCTCGAGCGAAAATGGATCAAGACATCAATGTCGGTGTTTTTTTTCTTTTTTCTTCTGGGTCTGAAATAGACGTCATGTTAATTGGCACCGTGTAATTTTTTTTTTTTTCCCAAAGGGATGAATGGTCCACTGAACAGAAATGGGCTTGAAAAAAACTAATCGAGGAGTGGCGTGATGTTGGGGTCCAACTCAATTTTATTTGCAACTAGAATTGATTTGAACGAATGATAGTTAACAAGATATTAATTACTTCAAGAGTTTGCCATAACAAATAAGAGTTTTCAAGACATTTCTCAAAACATTTTCAAGACGTTTCTAGAAACATTTTCAAGTTACTAGTACTATATACGTGTTTTAGAAGTTTCTCAGCAATTATGTGCTAGACTACAACTACGATTTTCTGTGTAGAAGGATTTTTTTGAGAACCCATGGAGAATACAAGGAAACTAACTAGCAAATCCTACGTTACTCTGTTGTGGCAATCTAGACTAGTGGAAATTTCTAGCTTGTTCAGTTGGATTTTGATAAAGTTTGCAACTGGTAAAGGGGTATAAACCGAAAAATACATTTTAGTTACTCATAAAAAATGAATATTGTGGCTCCATAATTTTGCTGCTCACTCAGAGCTTCAACATGCCATCAATTTGCCATTTAGCTATTGTTGTCAATGTAAGACCACAAATCAGATAATTCCATTTCATTTGATTAAAATTCTGTCTTTTTTTTCATTTTTTTTTCTAACGTTGCACATGCAAATCGGGTGCATTCCCTTTTGTTACTTCTATTTGTGATTCAGGCGCAAGAACACAAACTTGAAAATGTTTTCAAGCTTTAAACAGTTCCTAGAAATAAGTAGTCAATTCATTGAAAAGTCAATCACCATATGATTAGTACACATATATCATCCCCCTACCTTTTTACTTTGAAGCTGCACTCAAATCTTTACTTACATAGATGTTTATAACTTCATATATCCTTTCCACACTAACAAAAAAGCTTGTATGATCAGAAAATATCATTACTTACAAGAACGCACACTGAAAGCAAGAGGGTTATTCTCCGAAAGCTTAAGGTGCATGGAAAAAAAGACCTTGATATCATCCACTTCTCTTTTTTCCATAAAAATTGTGCCTTCTCCGGAATGGGATCATTATGGTGCTGGGTTTTCTTCTCACTCACTTTCTCGTGGTTGCTCATCTCCTCTTTGTAGAACTCGGCGCAACCAACTGCCTCTTCAGAGATTGTGAGGATGTAGTAAAGGAAAGCGCTCCCCAGAGCTGAAATGGCATAGAAGGACAACCGATAAGACGGAGAGAAATGGGGCGGATTGGTAACCTAAGCCAAACCCCCAGGCCAAAGTTAAGAAGCACATGGCGCATTTCAACAGCACTTTCTTGCGTGATTTCTTGTGAGGAGGCAATCTGTGATATGCCGACACACAAAATTCCAACAACACGAGTACAGAGTATGTGTAAACGATGAAAGGCAGTGTGTAGTAGTCACCAAGACAATAACCCAAGAAGGTTGTACCAATGCTTGAGAAGAAATAGAGTTTGATTGTCGGCAACAAACTGGTGGTTTCGCGATTCCTACAGCTTGGGCTGTTGCAAGCTATTGGAATGTTTCTTTTCTTCTGCTGCAACGGTGAAAGCAGAGACGCTAGGAATCAGAACTTGATCGTTATGGATTGTGATGTAGCAGCTCGGTACGAGTTTTGAGGCTTTATAATTCCAATAAATAAAAGGGTTTACGAAATTGCCGGGAAATTGCGTTGTAAAGTCGTGTGTCGATATTGTCATCTTCAACAACGAAGTACTACTGTTTATGAAGTTGCTTGGACATTACCTGCTTCCTAAATTGGCAATTATGCTTTGCAATGCTTACCTGCATCGTCGAACCATATGTGATTATATTGATACAAATGCTCAAAGGCAGAGGTACAATTATTGATGCCCATTCTAACGCTAGCTAGCGGCTGCATAAACAATAGTGTCTTCTATCAAAGGGCAGTTCCGAGCAAATGTGTTCAGTAAGCTATTTATTTCAGGTTGAAAAATTGTCTCTAATCTAAGTGTCTGTTGCAGCGCAATTGTTAAAAACCACTGACTGAAAGAACCCAATGTGGCACGTCTGTCGGCATCTTCAATAAAATCCTCCTAGGGAGACTTCTACTAATCCAAGCTTCGAAAAGAGTCTCATAAGATTTTACCTAGATCGCTCAAACTAGATTGTTGAAGGCCTGCAGCTCATCCAATCAAGTCATGTTAATTGGTGCCTTTTAGTATACACAATGATCCACTAAACGTGTACGAGCCAAAACAAATAGCTGGTCCGGATACCCTTGGTGGCGGAAACCCAAAAACAAAAAGGAAATCGAGGTGTGGTGTGATGCTGGGGTCCAACCCAACCCAACCGAATGTTACTTTCAATTAACATTGATTTGATTAAAAAAAAAATAGATAACTAAGATACTAATTATTTCATAAGCTTGCCACAAGGGGATGTAGCTCAGATGGTAGAGCGCTCGCTTAGCATGCGAGAGGTACGGGGATCGATACCCCGCATCTCCATATACACCTTTTTTTTTATTTCTACATACAGGCAAGGTGACAGACATTAGAACCTCATAAGTTATGCTGCAAAAATTGTAACCTAATTATCTGGCTCAAACATTTCGATTTGATATTGGAACCTCATAAGTTCCAAGCGGCTGCATCAAAATTGCAAGCCCATAGAACATGCAATTGCCACAGAATCTGCATTTTCCCCACTTGATGCATCTCAGGCCCTTCGATTATATACTTTGATCCACAAGCAATATATCTGATGTAAAGACCTCATTAACTGTCAGTTGCTATGATACCTCTGGATGAATTAGTCAAACCACATCCAACACATTTATCTATGACTGACCCCGTTGATGGATCAGGCTTAATGACAAATTTAAAGCCCAAAAAGTCTCTTATGTTCCTGAGTCTCTATTCTATATGGCTAGAGTTTCCCTACATGAACCTTTGAAACATCTCGCGGACATAATGTACAAAGAAGGATGCCAAACCAAATATAGCAGATGCATCTTATGAAAGCGAGGACTCTTAAAAAATGTATCTTATGAAAACAATGCTATCCAACAATCTAGAGCTTCACTGGCAGCATAAGTATACTCTTAGCCTGATTTTGTTATTAACAGATGCATTTCAGAGTGGAAATTGATTGAGAACCCTAAACTGGTTTCACAGTTATTTTGCAAACGACGCCTAGAAGTCAGTCTTTGGAAAGCTTTCACATTAGAAGGCCCCAAAAGCATCTTCTACGGTTAAAGATTTATCCCTCAACAGAACTGCTCACCTACTATGCTTAACTGTTTGTAAAAACAGTGTTTGTAGGAAATTAAAGTGGGATTTAGCATTCTCTTAGTTGTTACCCTAAAGAAGAGGACACTAAATCAGTTAGCTGATTGAAAATTTTACATCATTTGCTGGACAGAGTCACGTGGTTTAGAAAACAAACCTGGTGTGTTGAACAAACCTGGTGTGTTGAGTCCACTACTCCCGCTTGTTCAATCTCCCCAGTAAGTATAGATGCTATTTGCTCTCCAATATCCTCTGGAGGCTTCAGCTCTTTGTTCTCTCCAGTTTCAATTTCACCCTCTTGCTACCCCCATGCATCATAAGACACTGCAGTATCGACAGAAATAAAGCAACCAGAAGTAGTTTCAGCAACTAGTGAAATTCCATAACCGGGTGACCTGCCATTAAAGATCCCCAGATGAGACTAATCACACCCACTATTCCACCAAAAGGAACTTAAGTTTGTGTATTCAAAACAAGTGACTACCACTAGAGGATGTAGTACATAAACCATAAACATACTTTCCAGCTTGTGGGCCAGTTTTATGATCAGTAAATACGTCAACATCAGGAAGCAAGCGATTAAAAATTCCATGAGCTGCATGTATCATTGTATTCTCTGACTGAACATATACCCTAGTTGTAAAAGTACTCCCCTAACCCTCTTCACCATCCCCTCATCAATCCAGGTGACTGCCTGTAGTGCAATACGTATAAGAGAAACAAGATGCAAAAATGATTAAACAACCCTCACACTAAGAAACTAACCATTAAACTATTTTGAACAATAGGAACCGAAAGAAAACTTCTCCACCACCATGAGGAGGAGCAACACGACTCTCAATTTTCAGCTCCAATCCTTCGTAAGGAACTTCAAAACGCTTCAAGATTGATATGGTAGTTGATTGGAAAGTATCAACAAATGGATTAGGACCATTTGTAATTCCTGAAAGCAACAGATATATCAAACCCACATAGTTGTTAAAGGCTCAATGTGCACCAAGGCAATAAAATCTCCTAGAGCCCAAGCACAAGCCTGAGTAAAGCAAGGCGCATGTGTGATAGGGAAGTATATTTAACTGAAAGTAATTTGAAAGATATAACACAAATACAGAAGATAAAATCTTTGACATATCATCTAAGAGAACTAGATAAATAGATATACATATAAATCTTCTCAATTGGTAAATGTATGAATTCTATCAACTACCCATTGCAAATTTGCAATAACAAAAAAGCTAGTTATAACTTCTAAGAACATATTGTATAAGTCTGAACACTAAGAAATTGGCACTAGATAAATCAATTTCAAGAAGTCAACCATATTTGTCTATAAGACCATGAATATGACAAAAGATATATCAATTGGGGACTGTTGACATATGAAGGATAAAGATAAAGTATGACACTAGATAATTATGAAAAAAGGTGAGCCTTTCTTAAGCATGGAGCCCATTAAAAGGTGCAAACCCGAATGTTTTAAGTGGGCCTGATTGTACAGGCCTAGCCTGGTATAAAGTGAAAACCTTTCTTCGAACCTTGATGAGTTTGAAGCTCTTTTGAGGCCTATGTACACCTTTAACAACTTTGGCTTAAAGTGCTATAGTTCTCATAGGTATAAAGTGATCCATTTTGACATAGCACATCTTCAAGTTGATTCAGATCAACCACAAGAAAAGGCAATAAACAAGAGTGCTCTACTAATGAAATACCTCATTACCCCCTCCAACCAAAACCAAAATTAAGCTCCAAAGTCAACACCTACTCACCATATCTAAACAAGTTTAAATCCATACAGTTCTTGATAATACCCGAGATTCATCTGGAAATTATTTTCACATTCTAATAGCCTTATCTTGGACAACTCTGCCAAAATGAAACGTTTTAGAACAAAATGTGGCAGAATAGTTCTCTTCACGCTATTTCCCATGGTATCATTGTGCAAACCATATTCATATCTCAAAAATCTATTCAGCTCTCCACTTGAATACTTCCATTCCTAATCTCACACGTTTCTCCAAATGTTCGCTTTCCCAATCTACCTTTGTACCCTCTCTCCCTCATTTAAGTAGAACTACAATGTAAAAATCTAACCACCACCATCGCACCACAAACAGCTCTAATGACAAATTGTAGCAAGAGTTGCTACAAGTTTCATCAACAATGAAACCAGTCAGGCCTCACCATCTCAGCCTTAGTAGAGATCTTAATAGTACAAGTCAGTCATGCCCCTTAAATACCAAACCTGAAAAACTCCAAGTGATTTTAAGCTTGATGGCTCCTATGATAAGGCAAAACATTGTAACAAAGTAGCCATATGCCTTCAAGATTGAATGCTTCTCCCACACCTCACCCCACCCCCCAAGAGAGAGAGAGAGAGCGACTTGACGTCTACAGTGTCCCAATATCTGATATTTATATGATGTTCATAGCTGCACAATAAACCATTGACTATGTTACAATACTATGACGACGCAGAAAATAGATATCAATAGCAGTAATCAACACCTAATGCTGAGAGTGATCCAATATATAGGGGCCAATGACCTGCATGTAATTTATCCGAATAATATGAATAAAAAAAACAATTATGAAATCCTCCAATGCAAAAAGAAGCATTTGCTAAATTATTGTGTGTCTCTGCATGAGAGAGAGTGTGTAAACTTATATTCCTTTCCACTGAACCTTGAGTTTTTTTGTGGTGAAACCTACAGTTATAAAACCTAATTTTTAGATGAAAATCATTGTAAGCTGCTTGTATCAGCAAGTCACTTGAAGTCAGATCTAGAAGTGGCTTTTACAAGCGAATCATCCTTCATAAAAATGTAATCAAGTCAATCAGAGCCTAATGTGATGAGATGGATGGTGAAAACGTTACATCTAGAAAGGTAAGGGATAAAAACAATTAAAATGTTTAGAGAGAGAGAATGGGAGAGTCAGAGTTGTGGCAATTGAACAG
Source organism: Euryodendron excelsum (assembly GCA_033060915.1). NCBI lineage: Eukaryota > Viridiplantae > Streptophyta > Magnoliopsida > Ericales > Pentaphylacaceae > Euryodendron > Euryodendron excelsum. The sequence continues at coordinate 44,479,235 of CM065385.1, read as the reverse complement.
CAGGTGCAAATTACAATAGAATCACACCAGCTGGTATAAATGTGACTTGAGTTCCACTAGTTACCAAATCCATGAAAACACAAGGCATAATACAAAGCAGCAACAATTGCAGACAACTTCAAATAAACTCAGTCAACAAGGGAGAAACAAAAAGTAAAAAATAAGAGATATAAACTGCCTTCGAGCCTTATTGAGAGGGGTTCCTTCCCAAACAACCCAAGAACAGTTAATGCCTCCAAGAAATAGCCAATGGACCGACTAACGCCACAGTCATGCACAATATGTTTCCCACCCATCATAATCCCAGGCTTGTACTTCAATTTCGTGCCAGCCAGGGTAATTATCAAATTTGAAGAAATTAACACATAACCCTAAAACCCTATCGCCTAAACCCGCAAGGATGAATTTTTTTTCGTAAGTCTAAACCCACAAGAACGATACAGAGATATCACATGCGTGTGCAATCTACATACATACAAATTAAAATCGTATCTCTAATTTTGGATATTGGGGAAAGAGGAATCTGGGTGCTACCGGTTTCGTTGATTTCGACAACACAACCATCGGAAATCTTCTCGAGGAGGCGGAGGAACGAGACCTCATGGGAGCGTAGGCCGGGCCAGGTTTCTTCAGCGCGGATGTCCTCGATGAGAACCGGAGTGAAAGCGAGTGTTGAGAGCAGGAGACGCAGCCTCGGGTTCTGGCTTCCCTGTTCTGGCTTCCGTTTAGCCTCGTGTACGTCATCTTCCCCATTTTCTGCACTCCTCCTTTTCTCGCTCACATCTGAACGCTCTCTCTCCTCACGCCGTCATCTGCTCGCCCTCCGTCCTCTCTGGTTATAGCCAGGTTTTCAGTTCAGTCGTCTTCAACGTTATTCCCGTTGGTGGCACTTCCTTTTTCTGTTTTCAAATGGTTGAAAGTTTAAAATATGTGTAACGTTTTTTGTGTTTTTTGGCAGCAATTTTTCAACAACATTTAAAATAATGAAAACACAAAATTTTTAGTTTTCACTTATTTCCAAACAAATTAAAGTTGTACATTATCCTAACTCACTGTCTCAATTGTTTTCACTTGCCACCACCCACACGCCATTGCCATGACGGCTGACACCATACTACAGTCATTCATTGCCACTTCCCACCACCAATGACCCTTAAAACTATTTGGCAACATTTGTTTTGTGGGATGAAATAAAAATGATAACTTTACTAAGATTAATGGGGAGAATAATTTTGTAAATTAATTTACAATTATGATTCCTAGATATGTAATCATACCCCTCATTTCGCTATGCACTAGGGGCAGTCACTGGCTGGATAGCCCTCCCATTATTTATAAGGATTAGGTATCAATATGTGTAATGCATGGAGATTAATACTTGTTCAAATATACAATAGAAATATTATAATTAATTAATTTTAAATTTTAAATAATTAAAAATATAAAACAAATTAAACACTTTTAGAGTGTTAACATTGTTCATGAAAAAAACAAAAAACGTGCAAGTATAGCAGCCTCACTTGATGAATAAATTTGTTATTTAATTTTTAATCATATAAAGAATAGCAACTATTTAGATTTGACTGAACTACTTTTTGATATGTTATCCTGTAATAATTTTTTGGATAAAATTTAATTATTTTATACGTATAAATAGATGCTTGAAGTTGTGATTGATACTTTTTTAGTAGAACTCAACAACTTATATACATCTTACAAACCTAATAATGTGAATTAAATAATCGAATAAATTCAATAGTTATCTAACTAAATTATAGTAGCGATGGATAAATTTGTTATTCAAATTTTAATTATTTAAGGAATAGTAATTATTTGAATTGGAATCATTTAAAGAATAGTAATTTTTTAGATAGAATTTAATTGCTTTATATGTATAATCAAGTGGTTGAAGTTGCGATTGATAACTTTTTGAGTAGTACTAAACTACTTATGTATATCTCTTACAAAACTAATACCGTGAGTTAAATAATTGAACAAATTCTATATTTGTCTAACCAATTACCCCTATGATGTTGCATTTTAAAAGTATTATAGCATTTAGAATGTCACGTAAGAGAGAGACAAAATATAATGGCAAACACAATTTTTATATATATATGATTGAGTTTTTTTTAAGCCCGATTAAATTCAGGTCAACCCAAAGTATATATAAAATAATTTATTTTTATATTTTAATATTTGTACTAAAATTATATATTATTTTAAAAAATGCTTATTAAAACTATTTTAAGTTAAATGGACGAGTTTAGAAATTATTAATTTATTTTGAAAGGGCTTAAAATTTAATTTTAGGCCCAATAAAATATTTTTTAGTATAAGTTCAACCGAACAATGCCATAGAATAAAACATTGTAACTGAATTGCATTGGATATAAAAAAAAAAAATTGCTTATATCAACTTTTTTTTTATACAATTAGGAGAAACTCGAAATTAGAAGTACTAATCCAATCTCACGCTCTCATGCAAAACAAACGGGCCACTAAAAGAGTGTTTTGCGGGATCGCTGAACGGTCTGATTTTAGAAGCATCGGTTGAACTTGTTCGGACTTCTGGGTCGAGGATAAACCGGTCAGTGAAGGCCTCTGCACTTCTGAAGTTCAAGCAAGAGTGGAGTTCTAAAATATTCAAAGGCAGAGGAGCAAAGAGCAGGAGAGTTGCACCAGAAGGAGGTCGATCATGTCGTACGGAGGTGCAGCCGTGGGTCAACCGGCCGCGGCTGGAGGGCCGCCGGCGATAAGGCAGGTGAAGCTAGACAAAGAGTGCGAGCTCAGAATTGAAGTTGGTCCTTACACAGCTCTCCGCCTTCGGCTCCTCACTGGCACCGCTGAGATCTTCGGCGCTGAAATCGCTCCGAAATCTGGCTCACCTTCCCTCCCAGTCTCAAATTCGCCGTAAGCAATCCCAATTCTCTTATTAAAATTTTTAGATATTTTAAGCGACACACACCCGATACAGGTATATATAGATATATAAATATATAAGCTGTAAATGGGCAGACAAACGGTTATAAATACCATAAATCCAGACGACGGTGAACGCATTGGCCAGAATTTAAAATTTTAATATTCATGTTGTCAATTATAACTTTTCTGGTGACATTATTTTCTTATTAGGAACTTAGCATGTACCATAGGTTCGAGAATTGATGGAGCCCTGTGGTGTATGTGTTTAAAGATGCATAATTTAGAGGTTGCTTGGGAACAAACCCCTTTTGGTACTTGGATTTAATAAGGAGGGAAAAGAAAAGAAAATGCAAAGGATTTCATTTTCTTTGTTTGGTCATCATAAAAAAAAAAAAAAATGGGGGACAAAAAGGAAAATATGATGAAAAACTGGAAGAAGTTCTGCCTTTTCATATCGTTTTTCCTACTCCTTCTGTTGATTTATCACCATTTCTCAAAAATTTTGGTTTAACATTTATTTTAAGTAGGAGAGTGAATATAAAGGGAATTTTTTTTCTTTTCCCCTATGATCTACAAGAATCACATAATAGTTTAGTCTAAAACACTAGCCTTAAAAGAAGTTGCTCATCCCACAATTCCATCTCTGAAACTTGTATTTATCTTCCATTATATTTGGAAATCACTATGTCAAACTGGTTGGGTATATGCATGGTTTTATTTGACATACTTCTTTCATCAATTGCAATTAAATCCATAACTTTTATTCACCTTTGCAGAAAAACTAACGAGCTCAAAAATCTCTTGATATAGTGTAATGTTCACAATGGTAAATCTTAAGATAGGAATTTCTTTATTATTACTTTAGCAGAAATTTGCACCCTCACACTAGGTCACGTGCATATGGATGTCCAAAATTTTATATGCAAGTCCACACATGCAAGAAAAATAAGTGGCTTGTGATAATTGAGCTTCACACATGGAAGGATACATGCATAGGTTTCAGATGTAACACTCCGGACCATAATCAAAGTGCACCTGAGCCGATTCAGACGCATTAACAGAATGTTTTCTACATACTAAAGGAACTTTTCTAAAGTGATTGGAAATGAATCATCCTCTCTATCATAAGTTGTTATGTTCTCTTGCCTCCTATTGATGCATAGTCAGTTTCATGTATCAGGTATTTACTTGGTATGGAGCCACAATTGAAATGGATGGCACTACTGAAACTGATTATACAGCAGATGAAGTATGCTTGTTTTTTCAAATCAGTTTTGCATTGTTATCTGGCATTACACTCCTATATTTGTTAAAAGTAAAATTTCAAAATTTTGTTAATAATGGATAAATCTTTGCATTGTTGATTTCAGACACCTATGATTAGTTATGTGAACATCCATGCTCTACTGGAAGGACGTAGAAATCGTGCTGAAGCATCACCTAGTTCCTCTGATTTAACTCAGTATTACTTCATTTATATATTTGATATGCCATAAAAAGGAAAGATAAAAATAGAAATGCAAAGAAAGAAGTAGTACATGGCATCATATTCATGTTTAGTCATCATTTATCATTGGGAATCTTGTACAAGTTTCCAAATAATTATTTTTCCAGTGCAGTTTTGATTGAAATCACCCAACACTTTAGTTACCACTTTATGTAATTGAGGAAAGAGTTCCATCCTAAAGCAAATAAGAATCCCCTTCATTATTTCCAAGTCAGATTTTGACAACAATTCCCATCTTCTTTATTGTTCTGATCCAAACACTTCAAGCGTAAAATAATTTCCGAAGTTATCTCCGCACACCCAAGGTATCAATGAGCTCTACTTAATATATATTTGGGTTTGGAGTGCATATTAATTTGTGTCACTTTAGGTGTAATAGTAGATATTTGCGTAATTGTGGACAGATGCACTGTTACTTTCTTTTGTTTGTACAATTCATTTTTAATAATATTGGGAGAAAGCAACTGCTTTTGATGTAGATTTTCCAACAAGGAAATCTTGACGTAGAAATGAATACAAATTGTAACCACCCATTGATTTGTTGCCTAAACTGCTTTAACAGGAAACATTGAAAAAACTTACTGAACACCTATGTTAATGCCAATGGATACTGCAACAGAACATATTGGACAACTTAATTAAGACTTAAGGAGGAAAAATAAGGAAACTAATGAGAATCACTTGTGGATCACTACATGAAATACATTGGAAATGAATAAAAGTCGTATCGTTATTTTATGTTTCTTTGGAGTAGTTTCCAAGTAGTTTCTGTAGAGCTTCTTTCCAGTTTCTCTTTAGTTTCCTTGGAGTTTATCTTCAATTTCCAGCTTGTATTGGATATGTTTCCCAAAAGTATTTGGACGTTTCCCTTAATTTTCATTATGGCATCAACGAGTTTCCTGGTAACTATGTGCAAAACATCACCAGACACGGCTTACCATGTTCTTGATCTGCATACATAAACTGCTTTTGCTTACCTTAACTAGCAGCTTACAATGCTTTCAAGTTAGAATGTGTACTGTGTACTCGTGCCATGAGACCAGATATTTAGGGGATCGAGGACACAGAGTTTCCTAATATAATTATCCTTTTCCATTAATTGCTGTTTTCTCGACTTTGTGTTTGTAACTTTATATCATTTTGACCTTTTTTTTCTTAATTTTTTATATATATTTTTAAATATGCGAGTGCTCAGCTCATGTGAATTTATAATGAAATATGACTCTCTATCTGTCTACAAGTCCAGCTGTCACTCTGTGCCCTTGTGCATGATTTGATTAATTTATCAGGTTTCATTACTTTTTGTTGGTTTTAGGGTCCAAGGGTAATTTTTGTGGGACCTACAGATTCTGGAAAGAGTACCTTGTCAAGGATGCTTCTTAGTTGGGCAGCTTAACAAGGTTGGAAACCTACTTTCGTGGATTTGGATGTCAGCCAGGGATCTATAACCATTCCTGGATGTATTGCTGTGACCCCAATTGACATGCCCAATTGATCCAGTGGAAGGAATTCCTCTTGAAATGTCTCTTGTTTACTTCTATGGGCACGCAACTCCCAGGTGATGAATTGTTTTTTTTTTTTTTTTTGTCAATTTGACTGTTATTTCTTAATTTATTATTTTACTTCCTAGATTGATTCCACATGAATATAAAACCTTGAATTGCCACTTCTTGTGTGGTTATAGTTACAGCTTTTTCTGTCTCCAACTATCATGGATGTTTTTACAACTGGTGCTTCAGTGTCAATGCAGACTTGTACAAGGTAATTGTGAAGGAGCTTGCTCAGATTCTGGAAAGACAGTTCTCTGGAAATGCTGAATCTCAGGCTGCAGGCATGGTAATCAATACCATGGGATGGATAGAGGGTGTTGGTTATGAGGTAACTGAGTTTCAAGCTTCCGTTGTCGACCTGCTTGTTATATTAAAATGCAGGGATGCTTCTATTAGAATTGAATTTGTGAGATATGTTGTTAAATAAGCTTCACCTTTGAATTTTGCTGCAGTTGCTTCTTCATGCAATTGATGCATTCAATGCAAATGTTGTTCTGGTTTTGGGTCAGGTAAATGCTTTCCATTTGAGAAATATTATGTTGTGTGTATTGCCATGATCTAATTACAATTTGCTAGTATTCCTTTTATGAGACATCCTTGTTGTAACTGCTTTGATTTTGTTAGATAGTTTGTGTGCAAATGCATGGTTGCGTGTAGTATATCGTGTAGTATATAGGGAAAAACATTGATGCACATTGTTGACATGCCAAGTTTTGTGGCAATCTGCAACTTCTCAGCTGGCTTTGTCAAGATCACCCAGAGAATGAGACACATTTATAAACTCAACAATTCAAGTTTAATATTTTTACATTCAATGCCAATGTTTTTCCTGATAAAATCAGTTATTATTTCCAGACTTCACTCTTCTGCTGGGAATTTACCCAAAAGTAATTACAACAATGTTTTTTACTAATCTTAACTTCCAAAAGTAAAAAGGCTAATTTTTTTTTAGCTTATAACTTAAAAAAGTAAAAAAAAATTGTACCAAACGGGCTCATGCGCTTTTCTTTATACCTCCGGCTCCTACAACCAGTGAACCCAACCATCCTCCAGCCCCCATCTCAACACCACCGCCAGCAGATTTCATTTCAATTCAATTTATTGCAGCCAATAAAAAAATAAAGAGAATAAAATAAGAGAGAAATTTCTAGCCTATTGCATGACGAGGTTGAGTATGATAGGTATAAAAGTGTCATCATTCTTACCTCTTAAGATATTTTAGTTGACACAATCCTTTCATGGTTCCGTTTATGCCCACATGACTTTCTGTTTGGTTGGAGATCCTTGGGCCTCAAGTCAAAATCTTGAAGGCTACTTTATTTTAAAACAAATTTTTAGAAAAATACTACTTTATTTTAAAGCACATTTCAGAAAAAATCAAAATCCACTCAGAACTTTTAAGCAATTAAATATGTCTCATATGATTCAATATCAACACAACAATATGCTTACAATAATACTATATAATAAAAAAATTAAAAATGCATCAATTAATTTGAAAAACATTTAATAGTTTTTTTTTAATTTTATAGATTTGTTTAATAATTTCTTATTAGATGACTCAAATTTAATATCTCTTGTTTAGCATAAGAACAAACCGACCATTAAGTCATCTCCTATAGTTACAAACTTACTAGGTTGAGTATGATAGGTATAAGAAAAATGCTATTCTTCTAAAATTTATAATCAAAATTTTGAACCAAAATGATATAGTAGGTATAATAAGTGTATCACCATCTATTCTGTGAAGATAATTTAGTTAATACAATCCTTTTGCGGTCCCGAGATTATGTCCACATGACGAAGCTACCCTTAAACTCTATTGACTCTTTTTGTTTCGTGGAAGATCCTTTAGTCCCAAGTCATTGAAATCTTGATTCTTGAAGGCTAATTTATTTTAAAACAAATATTCAGAAAAAAATCAAAATCCGCTCAGAATATTTGTTAAGTTATTAAATTTTGTCTCATGAATTCAATATTAAAAGAACAATATGCTTACAATAATTACCATATAATATTCCATCTTTAATTATGTGGGCCAAGTCATGGGTAAAAACCTCAAATTCATTACCACTGTAATTCAATTAAACATATTAAATATATAGTAACTAGAAACTAGCAACGAACGGGTAGAAGCAAAAAATTTAAAATATGAATTTATTCAAAAAAACAAAAGAAAAATAAAAGAAAAAAAAAAACGAAAAAAAAATTATTCTCTTTTCTCTCACTTATTTTTTTTCATCTCTAAATCTTCGATCCAAATATAGCGTAAATAGTCTATTGTTAGATAACTCAATTATTAGGTTGCGTTTAATTTTAAAAAAATAGCTCAACTAAAAGCGTGATTTTAGGCGTGATCAAGATAAATACTCACGTATTTAAGGTGATCTAATTGGCTGATTACACGGAGACCCACTGAAAACAGTTTGCAACCCAAAACGAACGAATAGTTGCAAGACAAAGCTGTGATTACAATTCACAGCACTTTCTCTCTCTGTCGTTATCTTTATATAGACAGTATCAATTCTTTTCACGCAAGAAAGTTCGTCGAAAGTCTCTGTGAAATATCTCGTTCTCTCTCATCGTCTCCTCACGCCTTTACTGCAGAGGTTTCGTTTTACAAAGTTATAGTTTCGATTTCATGAATGTTTGCGTAGTATTGAATTAGGGTTTCTTTTGCTGAAAATAGAAAAAATTTGAGTTATTATTCGATTTTTGCGTTTTTTTTGGTGAAAACTGGAGGTAATATGTTGCGAAGAAATATATCATTGCGCTTTGCTTGTTTATGTTGTTTTGATGTGTGAATTACGCTGAAAGTTATGGTCTGTCACCGAAATCTGTTTGAAATTTTCGATTTAGAGGGTTTAGTTTTCACATTTTGTTTGTAGCAGATGTCAATATTTTGTTCGTATTCTGGATTTTGTGATTGTGCTTTTGGATTTCAGTTATTTCTGCAGTCAATAGCTTATATCCAACTATTAAAAGCTAACTGTTAATTTCCTTTTACTTGTTCTTGAATATTGAATGTTCTTTATGTAACTGTTAATTTCCTTATATTTTGTTTTTCATTCCTGGAAATGTACCGTTGATTGATCTTGCATGATGGACATGACTATATAGACATCAATTTTCCCATGCTTATGTTATACCTTTCAGGGATAGTGGAATGCAGTGGCTTGATAAGTTCAAAATGAATTTGCCTTTTGTTTCGTTCTCTTTGATGAATTTTATGCATGATTTTTTTTTTTGTTTTCTTTTTATTTCTTGCTGGCCAATGTTCTCTGAAACTTAGACAAGATACCATTGAGAGGAGTATTGTTTTTTTAGTTTCTTTTCTTTACAGCCTGTTTGGAACTTGAGGAAAGGAAGAGAAAATAATAATTTTCCCTGCTCTGTTTGGTTTTTAGCTTGGGATGGGGAGAAAAAGAACTGAAGAAAATACAACGGAAAGTTATTTTCTTTTTCACTTTCCTTCCTCTTTACTGTCCAATAGTTGTTCTATTATTTTTGTTCCTTTTTTTCCTTTGAATTTCAAACAAGTCCTTTCATTTTCTTTGCAAAACTAAACCGAGGAAAGAAACCACTTTCCCTAAAATTTCTCTCACTTCCTTTCCCTTCCCCTTCCACGAGTTCCAAATTGACAGAGACTCCAGTTGGATCCTAGTGAAAATTAGAGTTAAGTAGAATAATATGCTTTACTACTTTATGTAACAATTTTATTCCTCTCTCTCTCTCTCTCTCTCTCATTTTGTTTCCTCAAGACAACTGGAGTATAAAGAACTGCTGTGTTTGATTTTCTGTTCTGTGCTAAGGCGTTTTTTTTTTCTTCAATTTTTTTTAGGACCTGTTTTTTTTCCCTACATGTCCTATGGGGTTATGTGTGTTTTATTGCTATGATCTGATAATGGCAAAATATTTTGTGATAAAGAAGAGAGGATGAAGGATAGCTTGAGTATTAATATGTTTCTTGCTTCTAAATGAATAAAATTATGTCCAATTGCTTCTATCAATTAGAGTATTATTGGGAAATCAATGAATGAAACATACCAATCAAAATAGAACATGAAGAAAAGTAACTAGTTCATATCTATGAGTTTCACGTTTTTTCTTAATTTTTCAAATTTTGAAACTAATATTAGATTTCATGGTTTAAATTTAATTTGTTTTTTTTTTTTTATATCATCGATTTTAGTGGGTGGGTTTGTTGCCTTCTGCTAGTTGAGTTATCTATTTGCTACAACGACAAGAAGTAGGCTAAAAAGAATTTCAGTCAAGGCACAGAGAAATACATGATGGACTGATGGAGGATAGGACCATAGGTAGACCTGACTGGCAAAAATGTTTCATCATACTGCCAGCATCCTATGTTTTCATGAAATCCATAATTTTTTAATCTTTTTATCTTATCTGTAGTGAGTTTCGAGGGAAAATTTGTGAGTAAACCCTGGAAGCTAAAACATTAATGATAGGTTAATTTGGAATTAAAAAGTACAAAATGTAAATAAAAAATATGTACTTAACGCTTATCATCTTAGCATCCAAGTGAAAATTGTATTTTTAGTGGATCCTTGACTTATTTACTGTCTTTTAGAAAGTTAACTACCTACCCCTATATGAAAATTAAGTTTGTTATGTTTTTGTCAAGGTCCCTTGCCTTTTGCCATTGTAAAAGTATTATTTGAGTCCTTATTGAGATTTTGGGATGAATGAAGTAGCCAATATTTCATGTTTTTGGAATCAGGGGGCTACAATAGTTGTATGCTTTCATCATGATTGCAACAACCCAAAAGGGGAAAAAAAAAAGTATCTTTCTGTGGCTACATGGGTTATTAAATTTTCCACTATACCAATCTTTGCTGCATTTTTGTTAATTGGTACTGGAATTTCTCAATTCACCAGCATATGTTCATCTCACTTATAGGATTGAACGATGGGTCAAGCATTTGGTTGCATTCAAGTGGATCAGTCTACAGTTGCTGTTAAGGAGCATTTTGGGAAGTTTGATGACATTCTTGAGCCTGGGTGTCACTGCTTACCATGGTTTTTTGGGTACCAGTTAGCTGGACAATTATCATTACGTTTGCAGCAGCTTGATGTTCGCTGTGAAACAAAAACTAAGGTGTGAAGTTTCTCTGTTTTGCTTGAAATTCTTTACTTCTAGTAATCCATGACTACTGCAGCATGGCTCCAAATAGTGTACCTCTTGGTTTTCTCCGTTTCATCTATCCAATGTTTGAAGTAATTTAATTAAGAAATGGATATTGTTACTTTTCGAATCATTATGACAGATCATAGTTCCCTTTTTCCAGTGCTATAGAGATGGATTGCAGGCACATATTCACTATCGAGTCATATAAGAGTTCCAACTTTTTGTGAACAACCACAACAATAACAAAAAAAAACTGTTTTATGGTTTTGTTTTTGTTGAAAAAATTTTATGGTTTAACTTGATAGCATAGAAAGTTGACTTTAAACTTGCCAATTCTCCTAGGTGATTTTTTAACAGTCACCTTGCTATTCTTTTGAATTTCATTATGTGTGCTTTTGTGCAAACATACTTTTTTTGCATGTATTCGTTTATGGTGCTAGAAGAAGATGATTGATCTCATTTGTTTGTATGTAATATTATAAGTTTAGGATCTAAGATTTAATAAATCTTTGTGAAATTTATTTGCTCATAAGAAAGCTTCACTTTGGTGTGTTTTGGCACCCTAGCATCCACAGTTTATTCTCTTACATATGGCAAGAAATAAAAAGTCATATTTATTCTGCTATTTATTAACCAGATACTGGTGCATCTTGGATAATATGCAAAACTACTTTTGATAAAATTGCGATTTGGTAATTTTTGTTGTCTTTTAGTGGTTTTCAATTTCCTCTCTTTGTTGGTCTGCCTTTTTGCTTTTGAGGCTTTGTACTTTCCTTCTCTTATCCCATTTCCCCCACTTCATTTACTTGTTTCTTATGTGGGAGGATTTCTCTCTTATCTTACCTCTCTTGCTCAGTTTGGTGCTTCTCCCTTTTCATTGAATTCATTTTTATCTTCAACAATAAATCAAAGACTGATGTGGAGTTGTTGCACTCTAGTATGGTCAATTCATCAATTTTAATTTTTGTTTTCTTTTCAGGATAATGTCTTTGTCACTGTGGTGGCATCCATTCAATACCGAGCCTTGGCAGAAAAAGCTTCTGATGCTTTCTATAAGCTTTCGAACACCAAGGGGCAAATCCAAGCCTATGTTTTTGATGGTATTGATGCAGCATTTATTGTCATTGTCTGTGTAGTTATGAAAACGTAGATACAGGAGAGATTTTTATGAATTTCCTACTAGCCTTGATTGAAGCATCAAAAGTTGATTTTTTTTCTTCTAGAGAGTGAGAGAAAGATGTCTACCAAAAAGATTAAACTTTAATCCTGGATATTGGTAGGTTCTGTGATGCTGATTACTTAATTCTTGCAAATCACAATTACCCTTCAATAAAATAAAAAAAAGAAACCCTGCAAAGTGATATCACTGCATGTTCATTTTCTGTAAGAAGCTTGATACTGTTGATGTGGATGACGTACTCTTATTGCCATTCTTGATTGTGCATCTCATTTATCTTCTGTTTTTATTTGGAAAGATTACCATTTTTCTTCTGAATTTCTCAGTAAGCATTGCAACCTTGTCCAGTGATGTTGTTGACTTTTTAGTTGGATTATTTCTTATCAATGTTTGACTACTTGGCGAGTAGTTGTGCAAGCTCTTTCCTATTTCATCTGCTCTTTCCCTTTATGTTAGTCTAAGTGATATTTGAAAAATTGAGGAACAAGTATCAAAAGGCTCAATAAGTTTTCAAGACATGAAGTGGATCCAGTGCTACTGAACTTGAAGTTTTGAGAGAGAGAACTGATCTAGGTCCGAATATTCAGTTTTTATAAAATTTCATTGCTTTTCTTTTGTTACTTCGAAAGTAGATGCTTCGGCTTCAGCCACTCGAATTTTTGCGGAATTCATTGCCGTGCCACATTTGCCTTCATCCCAGGCACACATCTCCCCGACCCTTAATACCTCAGTATTTACGTTTTATAACAGATGTATAAACTGATGCATTGTGCTGGATTGAATTGTTTATGATATTGGATAAATAGCTAAGATTTATATTAAAGCTAATGGGCTACCCCTCCATCAATCTGTTCAGTTATTAGGGCAAGTGTACCAAAGTTGGACTTGGATTCTGCTTTTGAACAGAAGAATGATATAGCAAAAGCTGTGGAGGAAGAACTTGAAAAGGTGACGAGTTGTGTTAACAAAGAATAATATAAATATGTTTACCAGATCAATATTTATTTTTTTTTTGCTCTCCCCTTTGTAATGTGTGTAGGCCATGTCCGCTTATGGATACGAAATAGTACAAACACTTATTGTTGATGTTGAGCCAGATATTCATGTGAAGAGGGCGATGAATGAGATAAATGCAGGTAACACTGCACATGCCTGGATAATTTTGACGCCAATATCTCCTTCTTACTTTTTTCTTACACCAGAATTAGAATTGTGATTGCCTTACATTTAACTACTGATGCCTGTTCAGGAAGCCATTTTTTTTTTTTTTTTGGTCATTTCTCACTTATACTGAAAAATATTCATGGCAGACACCGCCTTGATTTGCATTGTAATCTTTTTTTATTTTGGTACATTGGAGGGCTAAAGCCTTGGGAAAGGGGGAGGGTGAGTTGAACCCATGACCTCAATAATGGGTGGGGGCGCCGCTACCACTTAGGCTAACCCCTCTTCTCAATTTATATTGTAATCTAATTATGAGATTGTGTGCACAGTAATTCTTTACATGTCTCACTTTTACGGTAATATCTTTTCCCTCTTTGTTGGAATGTAAGCTTACTAATTGAAATTGTTTCTTTATAGATTCCAAGGAATTGCATTGTATTGTTTTCTACTATGAACTTTTGGCTTTTCTTAGTTGGGTAGTTGCTCTCATATAAACAAATGAAAACTTCTTTGAGTTGCTATCAAAGACAAAAAGACTTTTTTTCTTTTGACATACACCCTCCCAATGCATGCTATTATTTTTATTATTTTGCATTCACCTGTTGTTAAGTGCAATTATTCTGATTAGCCTTTTGGTTGTCACCACAGCTGCTAGAATGAGGGTTGCAGCAAATGAGAAGGCTGAAGCAGAGAAAATATTGCAGATCAAGCGAGCTGAGGGAGAGGCCGAGTCTAAATACCTTTCAGGGCTTGGTATTGCTAGGCAGCGCCAAGCTATTGTGGATGGACTAAGGGACAGTGTGCTTGCTTTTTCTGAGAATGTGCCTGGAACATCAGCCAAGGATGTCATGGACATGGTGCTGGTGACTCAATACTTTGACACCATGAAGGAGATTGGGGCCTCCTCAAAGTCCTCTGCAGTTTTCATCCCACATGGGCCTGGTGCAGTGAAAGATGTTGCCTCTCAGATCCGTGAGGGTCTTCTTCAGGGTGACAGTGTGAAGCTTTAGCTCATGAGGATTTGGAGAGAACTTGATGGAGATTGGACTTCTAGTTTTCCTTTCTATGACTAATGATTTGGTTTGGTTGCTGCTGAAATGTTGATAGGAAACGTCATATATTGCTTTAATTTTCTCATCATTGCTGAAATGGTATATAACTCTAGATTGGATCCCAAGTATAATGTTGCAAATGTAGGTCCAGTGGTGTGGAGGATGGTTTTTGAACTTGGTTGCATTCACAAGATCATTCTCTTTATCACCTTATACAGATGATAGTAATTATAGTTTGAAGTTTGGTTTTTGCTGTTGCTTTTGTTTTATGTTATCCTATGTCTTGCTGCGCTGCTGTATAGCCAATGGGAACTAATTGTGTATGTTCTTTATTTATTTATTTTTTATCATATCTCTGGATAATCTTGACTAGTACCTTAATGTGCCTGCTCGAACTTGATTTGCTCTTGCTGGTTGAGAACCTTACATGTCTACTTTATTTTAATCTGCTTTAAACGTTTTCTTATTCGCGCTGATCTTTTTCTACATGCCAATGTTATTAATATTAGTTCAGAGGTATGTGCTTGGGGGCAACCTCTTGCTGGGGCAAGTCAAGCTCTTGCGGTATTTGACATCAATTATGGGGCAAATACCTGAAGTGGTGAATGAAAATCTCTTTAAATAATGGTAAAAATCCAATTGAGGTGTAAACTAAGAAATAGATATATATTAATATTTTATACCGAATCCAACCTGGACCACCCAGATTTTGGACAGCCTAGTTAAACTCTCCAAGAGTTAGGACCTCACCTAATTGGTCAAAACCAACTGATGCATCATCTCAGGTTTACTATTTCTATGGTTTTTGCGTATACGCCAGATATGGGAGGGGAGGTTTTTCTGTGTATTAAGGCTGCGTTTGGTACATTTTATGGTTAGTTTTTTTATAAGACTATAAGCGAAAAAGCCAACAAAAGTTTGTTTTTTTTTGTTTTTTGCTTATTTAAACTAATATCGGAAAAGCAAAAAAGTTAAAAAAAACTTGACTTTTTACTAGCAAACTTAAAAAAAGCTTGACTTTTAAGCCCTACCAAACAGCACTAAATTAAGAACTTATGGGACCAGCTAACTAATTTAAAATAGAATAAGTCCAATTTATCAAAAAAAAATAAAAAATTAGAACCAGTCCAAGTCCTGGGGGGAAAAACTATTCATGTAATCGTTAGAAACTGAGATGTATGTGGAATCTTGAATTTGGGATGAATTCATGGACTGGAGCCTTGCATTTGCCCCTTGCAGCCTTGCTTGAAATGTTTGTTTTATTTTTTTAAGTACTGTGATCAAATCTGGTTTTTTTGGGGTCAGGATTCAATTTTAGTTAAAAACAAGTAAAAATATGACATGACATTCGATCTGTAGGACCCAGACCTGGTTGGATGATTTCTTCAAACAGATGGATAGATCCAACAATGCTAACCTGGTAGAAGAGGTGATAATGATATTTAGAAATTCAAACGAGTTGGTGGCTAAAAACAATCAAGTTACTCGCCTTGTGTCCCATTAATAAACTTTGGATTGATGTTGTTGATAAACAATGACAATGGTTATCGCTAAAAATAAAATAAAATAAGAGAAAAGAAAGAGATGTGGCTGATGTGAGTGCAAAAACCATTACTAATTCAACTGATTATGACGGTTTCATTTTCCAATTTGTGATGTTTTTTCTTCTTACAAGGATTGGTGGGAGCATGAAACGAAGAATCCACCACTGGTTTTCTTGCTCATGGTACCACCGATTTCTCTCTCTCTCTCTCTCTCTCTCTCTCTCTCTCTCTCTCTTTTCTTTTTTTCATTTTTTTTTATTCTTTTTGTGGGTAAAGTTAATAACCGAAATCTTTTAGAAAACCTTTTTGCTAAAATCAATTAAAAAAAAAAAAAAGACCAAAGAGGGTGTAGTTTATGCAAATAGAGGAAAATAAGAAGGTTGCTAGTCACTGTCCCTTGGTTGGTTGTCTGTTGTTTCTTGTTTAAGGTAGGCTGTCAATAACAGATATTCACTATGCACTTTCTTTATTTATCGTTCATGTCAAGCTCTGAATTTATATTCTTCCTTTCTTGTCACTATTTGTTCATCTCTCTCCGAATTATTCATATATTATAGGTCATGACTGCGTGCTGGGTTAATGCCAGTTAGATAATATACCTGTGAAATAAACCAATTCGATGAGCTCTACTTCATTAATGTATGTCATATATATGCTATTGACTTTGTTTTGGTCGTAGTACTAGTTTCGTGGTGGAATACACAAGAAAACTTTGCTGGAAACTTTGCCAGGAGATATACATGAATACGTGTCCACACACACATATATATATATATAATATGATATCAACTAGGGATGGTAATGGCATTGGTTGAGTTGGATTTTGTGTTTGAAAACTAACTGTCAAATGAAACAATTTGTGGAATGAGGTTCTGGGTAGGCATTGCAAGAGGTGGTGGGTTTCGCACAATTTGAAGGCCCAAAGTCAAAAGCCATTTAGCTAGCTGTCTATATATAAACTCTTTATCATCTAATTCTTCTTGTTCCTTTGAGGCCTGCTCCCCTCTTCTAATCTTTGCCCCTAGCCGGTATGCAACTCTCTCTCTCTCTCTCTCTCTCTCTCTCTCTCTCTCTCTCTCTCTCTCTCTCTCTCTCTCTCTCTCTCTAAGTCCTTGCTGTGGAATATTATGAGGAAATAAAAGATCGAAATTGTAGTATGAGGTTATAGCATCCCTTTTGTAGTCCAACGTCGTAAGCTCTCACAAATATGGTTTTCAACCTCTTGTTTGTAATTCAAATTACTCAGTTGTAATTTTAGCTCTTGGTGGATCAATTGATTTGCACGTAAAGGAAAGAAACTGCCAACAAATTTTAGTGGGCTTTTATAGTTAGAGATTGAGCAAAGGAGCATATAAGTTGTTGAACCCGACTTATACCCAATACCCAAAAATATGTGTATACATGTTATACCCATGTATGTAAGTTGTTGAATCCGACTTATACCCAATACCCAAAAATATGTGTATACATGTTATACCCAAATAAGTTCTTAAGATCTACTTCAATTCCTTACAATTTATTCATCCCTAATTGATAGTTAGTGCTGACATTTTTCTTTTTTCTTTTTAATAGCAGAAATTAGACAGGATGGGCAATCTATTTTGCTGTGTGCAAGTTGACCAATCAACAGTTGCTATCAAGGAAAGATTTGGAAAGTTTGATGAAGTACTTGAGCCAGGTTGCCATTTCCTACCTAAGTGTATGGGAAGTCGGATCTCTGGTCATCTCACCCTTCGGTTGCAGCAGTTGGATGTGAAATGCGAGACCAAGACAAAGGTTAATCTGTACTACAAGAAGAGTGATAATTGCATAATTCTTTGCACTGGCATGCTTCTATGAACTTTACTTCGAAGTATTACCCAAAAAATCCAAAATGAATATTTCACATAACCATCTTGGAATCTGTAAGCCATGCAGTGTTCTAATACCTTTGCCATGTCCATGAAGTCTTCTTTGTCATTTTCTTCTTCTTCTTCTTCTGCAGGATAATGTATTTGTCAATGTTGTTGCATCTATACAATACCGAGCCCTGGCCAATAAAGCAAGCGATGCTTTCTACAGACTTTCCAATACTAGAACTCAAATCCAAGCCTACGTATTTGACGGTATAATAAAAAAAAAGAGGCCTAATATGAAATTTTATAAAATATTGTTATTTCATCATCTTTGGGTACTTGTAGTAGTGCAAAATAAAACTGGGTTTCTTTCTTTGAACTGTTTAGTGATCCGAGCTAGTGTTCCAAAGCTAAACCTAGATGATGCTTTTGAGCAGAAAAATGAAATTGCAAGAGCTGTGGAAGAGGAACTCGAAAAGGTAAGAACTGGTGAGCTAAAAAATTATGATAAATTGAATAAGTTGACACAACGAACTTAGTTAAACATTTGTTTCAACCTTCAGGCTATGTCTGCTTATGGGTATGAGATTGTTCAGACACTCATTGTTGATATAGAGCCAGATGAGCATGTGAAGCGAGCCATGAATGAAATCAATGCTGGTAAGCAATCTAGTACCAGTTCATTGCAGATTAGTAGATTACCATATTCTCGAATTCATCCATCACATGTTCATGTTTATCTCTTCAAGCAACTTAAGCAATGCAACTATGGAAGACAGTAACTAAGCAATGCAGAGTGCACATTTCTCTCTTTTGATGTACCTAATAAATTGAAATTTGGCAGCGGCAAGGTTGAGGGTTGCAGCTAATGAGAAAGCAGAAGCTGAGAAAATTGTACAAATTAAGCGAGCAGAGGGTGATGCTGAGTCTAAGTACCTGGCAGGATTGGGTATTGCTAGGCAGAGGCAGGCAATTGTGGACGGTCTGAGAGACAGCGTGCTTGGCTTCTCGGTGAACGTACCAGGGACTACTGCGAAGGACGTCTTGGACATGGTCCTAATCACACAGTACTTTGACACCATGAAGGAAATTGGTGCCGCCTCCAAGTCCTCGGCTGTCTTCATCCCGCACGGACCTGGAGTGGTTCGTGACATTGCTGAGCAGATTCGGGATGGGCTGCTTCAGGCATCTGCTCAGCAGCAGCAGTAACCCAACCTAGTGTAGGGTTCATCATGTTTTGGACCAAATGTTATGCATAATAAGTGTTTTTTTTTTGTTTTTTTTTTAAATTTATTATCAGGATTACTGTATTTGGCTTGTAATCGGGACATTGCAAGTTTGCAACGTGCGTCCGGGTAACATCTTGAAGAAGAAAAAGTGAAGTTTGTATATGAACTTCTCATGTTAAAATGAAATAAAAGTACTTTGTTTGTATCCTGTCCTGTTTAACTACGCCCAGATTTGTTGTGGAGAATGATTTCTTGAAGGAGAGCCCTCTCTTTTAAAGGAAAGCGAGATGAAACTGGAATGCCAGAAGACAACCAACCCTGAAGGTCCGTTCCCAATCTGTGCGAAGTCTCCAGGCTTTGGAAGGAGCCAAGATTGAAAAGCCAAATCCAAGTATGCAACCAATTTCAAGTAACTAAGATTAATTCTTCTTATGTCGATATTTCTCAACTCCATGGAAAGAACTCACTAAAGTCACAATATCCATTATTTCATTTCAAGCGAAGACAAGTTTTGCAAGGTAAAACCTAATATGGCACCAATAAGCCTTATGGCTCTACAAGACAAAATGGTCATGCATCAGCATTCACTTACTAACCAACCAAAAACGTTTCGAGTGGTATAGCAGAGTCAACCAATAATTTTATTCCGATGTACCCAACAAAAAAAAAAAAAAGAGTCAATCAATAACAAGCCTCCGGCCCTCTACAGCACCATCGATGCTTCCAATTCATCTGCAGCTCATAAACCATGAAACCTAGTAATCAACTGGATGAAACCACGCAAAATCAAAGAGATGTATATATAACCAGTACACCACATTGAAATAACCGATCAGCTGTGGAAGCAAGGCCAATCAAATCATTTTATCCACAACCAAAGTCAGCAACCACCAGTAAAACCTGGATGCATAGAACACCATAACCAGAGGAAACAAATCACCTTCCAAAAAAAAAAAAAAAAGCGAGAGAGAAAAAAGAAAAACACCATAGGATTGGAACAAAATCTCAAGTCAACTCATAGCTCTTCAAGTACCATGCACTCATCCCAGTTGAACAAGGGGTGAGCAGAGAATGTAAGAACTAAGTATTGAAACAAATTCATAAAACCATCTAGAATTATTTTCACAATCCAAAAAACACAAAAAAGATGAGAATCAAACACAGGAACAGAAGAAAGTTTAAACAGGCAACTATGCTAGCTCCTCTCAATCACTCCCAACCACAATGATGAGTTGAATAGCCCACCTAAGGTTTGAGAGCCAAGGCCAACCCAAACTTGGCGCTCTTGTCAATGGCCTTGGTGTCTACTTCCCCAGATATGGTGAAAAGTGACCTTGGCCGCCACTCATGCTGGAGGAGCGCACTTGCCTTGCCTAAGTTGTTAACCCGTGCCTTCACTGTGGTCAATGGGTCCAATGAATGCTGGGTGCCAATGGTGATGGTGTTCTCGTTGGTCGAGAAGCTGTGGGTTACCTCTCCCCCAACAGCTGTGTTGGTCAAGGGGCTCACAGTATGGTAGTATGATGTATTCAAAGTGTCACCCTTGTCATTCCTGAATGAAACAACACATGCTCCTCACATTAAATGCAGGAGAAACAACATAGAAATTTTTGATAAGTAGGAGAAGAA
Source organism: Euryodendron excelsum (assembly GCA_033060915.1). Lineage (NCBI taxonomy): Eukaryota > Viridiplantae > Streptophyta > Magnoliopsida > Ericales > Pentaphylacaceae > Euryodendron > Euryodendron excelsum. The sequence continues at coordinate 44,458,474 of CM065385.1, read as the reverse complement.
AACATAGAATACCAACCCGGGAGGCATTAATACAGGCACATACAGCTAATAAGAATTATTACGCTCCGGAACAGAAATCCTCTAGATCTTGTAATCATATAATACACCAAATTAAGTATTTTCCGTACCTTCTATGAAGACATGCTCAAGATAGAACAAGGAGCAGAAAATTTCTCATTAAAATGTTCAAGATATACCGCAAACAGCAAACCATATAAATTTTAATATGAGCATGCAAGAGGAAAGAACTAATTCTTACAAACCATCCATGGAAGACTATCAAATGCCTGGTCACAAAAATGAGCATAAGGTACCACATTTTACCACCAATATTACAAGTCATAAATGAAAAATGCAAATAAAACTTGGTTTGCTAATATGGAAACCGAAAGCGTGAAATGATATGGAAAATGGAAATGTGAAATTGACCTAAAAATATTATGAGAAACAGGAAATGCTAGCTGATATAGAATTAAATATGATATCAATATAAAAAATGATATCAATAAGAAAATTTATTAAGATCCTTCAAAATAGCAATAAGAAGTATTAAAACACATTCATGAACAATTAAAATGCTAATGCTATATAATATTTACAGAAACTTATTACATTAACTATATATTATTAAAAAATAAGCTTTGATAGCATGAAAAGTATTAGAAATTATGATATGCGTGTTTCTATAGAGTTTCAACATCTATTAAGGGGTTTCTGACAAGTTTCTTTAAATTATGTTAGTTTTTTAAACATTTTTTAGAAGTATCCTTAAAATTCCATGAGTTTCGTCTACGTACAGGAAGTGAGTTTCCCCTCCCTAGCAGAGTTTCCTGGTAAGTTGTAACTATGAAATAATCATCTTGCAGAAGAAACTACTCACAGGGTCAAGGAAGCAATAAGGTCTGCATTGGAGAAGCTCAATCCGGCATTGCACTTGGTGAAGTCCCCTGTCTTGGAGTCAAAGGAGACATCTGTCCCAAGTGCAACAACATTAGTACCCACCACACCTGAGAAGTTGACAATGGGGTTTGCTGTCAACCCAATGCTTGTGCTTATCCCCGCATAGTCATGCAAGTATTGTACTTCAAACTGTCACAAATGATCAGTAAACATAGAGAGATACCTCAAACTTCAGTACATAATAAAAAAAAATATATGCATTTTTTTTGATAAGTTCATAAAAAAAATATATGCATAGTAGTTCAAACTGATGGACAATATCAGAAGACCCAATTTCCTCAAATGCATTACAGGAAAAAAGATAGGAAAGTGATCCCACCAACCATAGTACAAAAATCTTTCCTACAGAACCAAGCAATGAATTATTACCTTGCCGGACCTTTGGTCAGGAACTTTGAAGCTAAGGATCGTCTTCAATCCAGGAGCAGGTTCATCAACCGTAATTGTAGTAAAAAGCTGGAACATGAGCAAAACATCAGCTAGATGGTCAAAGCATTACTTGGAAAAGTAAAAAAAAGGTGAAGAAAAGAAAAAAACTGAACGTGGTTCTCAGAAATGTTCCCAAGGCACTACTTCCTAACATGCAAGGCAGAGATAAACATTCATGACACTGCAAAATATAATTCAATCTATACTCAAGGCTCAAAATTTCATTTTCGCTAGGTCGTTTCGGTTGGATCGGAAAAGGAAATGTTTCAAAAACATTTCAAAGTAACAATATTAATATAGTAAAATACAATCTTTTGTATTTTTCTCAATAAAAATTATACAATAGTTATGAGAATTTTTAAATTCATATTGATACAACTTATTGTTTTGGTATATAGTGTTGTGTTTTGGTGTACTTTTCTAGGTTCTAGTGTGTTTTGATGGATCAATAGAGTTTCATTGTTTCATTGGTGTTTCGTTTCGGTCCATTTGGAAACGAAAACGTTTCAGCAATTTTGATGGAAACAAATAGAAATTTTGTTATGTCTGTACTACCTAAACAAATGCTTAACCTCCTAGCTGCATGTGCAGAAACATGATACCAAAACCAAACACCCCCCACACACCCCCCTCTTCTCGCAAAAAAAAAAAAAAAACACACACACACACCGCTAGGATTGCACAGTGAACTATCAAAATGGAAAAGCTGCACAGAGGTTTTCTCACATATATCAAAGAGACAGGCTCTCACATATAAATCCCATAAGAACTGGACTTAACCCACCAAAGGTTTCCACAACTATATACCATTGCATTCATCAACTGTAAAACACAGTTGAACAGGAAAGTGCAAGATGGAACTCACATTGGAGTTTGTGTCCACTTTGATATCAGTTGTGATGTTTTTGTTCTTCAACTGAGTATTGACATCAGCAATAAATAGGTCACCCTTCTTCGTTCCAGATGAAGTAATAACCTAAAATGAGGAAAAGTGAACATTAACATTCCATACACTATCATCATACTGAGGCACACATTGCTTAAGCAAAATGGAAGTAATATGTAGCATGTCAAAAATCCTCAGGAACATATCAACTGATATAAGAAAATAAATGATATTGATCCATTAAAAAGTTCACAACAAATAAAGAAAAGGTACCAGAGGAATTAGCAACTGCATTTAAAAGCTTCAGACCCAGCAATAAATTTCAGTTCATTTTGCTAAAATACAATATCGGCAATTTGGCAGGACGCACATATATTGAAAAGGAGAAAGGACTCCATAGTGTGCTTCACTATTTAAATCAATTTGAATGATCCCATAAAATAACGTACAACACAAACCGTAACTCTAGATAGTTCATTGACTAATTGTCCAATAGATATAAACCCCAGCTCCTAAATCTCACAAATCATTCATAAAGAAAATAGTCCAGATGAATTCCACTTCCAAGGATCCCAATGACAAGCCACATGATGAATTTCAAAATTTTGCATAGACCAAAGAGTTTCTTTACATGCTTGCCCATTACAACTGGTGCTAAACTAACAATAATAGAGAAGCCTAGTGATCAAAATATCAATGACGGGGTAGATGAAGCAATAACCCAGTAAAACACAAGAACATACTACTACTGGCAAACAACTAACAATTAAGGTCCCATTTGGTTGTCCTACAAATGTGAATTAGGCCATTTTAGAATCGGCACATCTATATATTAGATAATTAGTAATGTTTGGTTGTACAAACGAAACAACACAAAAATATATTCTAATGTGTATGAAAATTTATATTTTTATTTCTTTTAAAATATAAAATTACCCAATCTAAAAATTGGAGATTCAAAATCTATTTAGTTCAAAACCTTAACAAATATTGAATTTACTCATTTATGAAATTGCCGCTTTTAGTAACATCAAAATAAAATAATTCAACTTGCATAACAAAACAGGCAAACTTAATCATCCAGCATCTTAGCAAAACTAAAAATGCATAGTCGTCCTCGTCCATTTAATGCATAATAAAATGTATTAACAACGACCAAACAAAATCGCTCTTTCCAAATATAAAGAATGAACCAAACTGAAAGAGAGAACCATATTTTAATATATGGAGAGAGAAGCACTAGTTTCAAATCAAATAGATAAACAGATCTGAAAAAGCGAATGTGAAAAACTCACCACTCCAGTTGGAGAGTAGGTCGTGATAATGAACTTGTGGTCGCTGTTATAGTCCTTGTAGAGAAGATCTACCACAACAAATTAAGAATTAAATCACTAAAAACCTGTAATCAGTACACCGATAACTGAATAAGAAACACCATCAACATATATAGATACATGATGTCTACACGTATATTATCTCACTAACATACATACATATATATATATAGATAGAGAGAGATAGAGAGGACCTCGGGCTTTCTTGCCAATATCACTGTAAAGACCAGGACCTTTGCCCATGATTTCCTGCCAAAATGGAGACCAGAAGCACAGATTCGAGAGAAACGAAAGAGAAATGCAGCTCTGTGTTGCACCCGAGGAGCAAAGAGGTGCGATTTTAGGGCAATTTATATTAACCGAAAGCCCTAATTCTTCAGTCTTTTCTTGAGCGGTGGGCTATGCTTGCGTGTCCTTCGAGCAATCTAGACCGTAGATCGGGGGCAATTGGGCTTCGGCTCCATATGGGCCGTCGATTGCGATATGGAGGCATCGGATGTCTTTACCTGTGAGGTTATTTTGACAATATATGAGTGACACGTGGCTGGTTTACAAACTTCGATTAACGGTGGCTAAACTGAAATTAAGCTTTGCTTTTCTTTACCCAAAACCAAAAGAAATGGGAGGCTTTTTGCTAATTATGCTTCATTTTTATTTTTTATTTTTTTTTTGTGTTCTTTAATTAGACGGGAACTACATCAGTGAAGAGCCTCCAAACCGATCTCCTCTGCTCTACTGTCTGGAAAGTGAGTTTCTCTCTCTCTCTCTCTCTCTCTCTCTCTCTCTCTCTAAAGGGTTCCGTTCAAATTGGAGCATAAGCAGTGGACTGTTTCTTGTTGATATAATCGTCTAATTCGTCTGGGAGGATTATTTAATTACAGGAATATCAGCTCAATTGAAACAGACATGGAGTTAATTAATTTACAGCAGTCTTGGTTCTTGTGGTTCTTCAGGAGCTAAAGGTTAGCACGTAAAAAACTATGAACCATGCTTCTTTCTGATTGCATCTGTTCTTCCATATTAAATAAATTATCTTCCTGTATGAATAGCTATACATATGAGTATGCATATATATGCACACTTTCTTGAAAATTTCAGTGGGTATGGAAGAGGTTTTGACTATGTATGTATGTGCATTGAAATTGTGGACTTCCCCAGGGGCATGATGAGGCTACCGGTTTTATGTTAGATTAGCAGAAAAAATTTGTGCTCCAAGAATTATATCCGCCCCGAAATTTGACCCTTAAGCAGTAACTGGTGTTGGTTTGGATTGATATCATTCTTTGTCTTGCCTACTAGGAAAGGTAGGTACAACAGCAGAGTTGCACAGGCTAGAGGAGTTTGGATATTCCAAGTCTTTTCCAAATTGATATTTTAGTAAAAAGGTTGAAATACCAATCTGGTTTGCCTTCTATGGTTGCTACTCTACAAATAACTTATTGACCTGTAAAGAATATTTAGGATAACAATTTTTTAAGTTTTATAGATTAGTGCAAAAAGTTTGAAGTTTTATGAAATGACTACCGGTATGATTGATACAACAGGAAAAAACATAGAAATGGTATTAGAAAGGCATGCAGTTTAAGTGCTGCTGATTTCTACAATTAATGTTGAGGGAAAGTGATTTGGTAATTGTTTGGTCTTGGTCTACTTTATAATCTTATAAAAGATTCTTCATAGCCACCTCCCCTACTGGTTGTGTTGTGCATTGTGAAAGACGGAAACCATAGTAAAGTTAGATTGGTATTGAAGGATGGTCAACTGGTGCTGTGCTGATTGAGCATTAAGTCCATGAATAGTCACCCCCTTTGGTATGTTTGTTGTTGTATTTGAAACACTTTATCAACTTTTTTGGATTGCTTTTGAGTGTTTTGCTCAAGAGTAAGACAAAGTGGTGATGTTGATTAGGTAAATATCTTTTATACACCGCACGGGTGACCCCATAATAAAGTATAATACATTATAGCATTTGAAAACAGGACAAATAATTTGGAATTAGAGGTTATAATGGATACAGTTGATCTATCTTAATATTTTCAAATTATTGTGCTAGTTTAAAAAAATTGTGACTTAAAAATATCGTGTTAGCATTTAGCAGGCTTCAAATTCATTAGGTTTGACCGTGAAGTTACCACATTACTCTAGTGATTGATCCATTAAGTATTACAGTTTAGTGCTTAATTGTTGATCGGTCAGTGGTACTCTGTGCAGAGATGTTTTGGTCTTGGAAACTCAGGAGGCATGTCTGGCACTGAATAATATTAGAATCACTTTTGAAGTATCCTCTGCTGTCGGCTATTTATGATAATGGAAACAGGAAGTGTGCTATTTCTTGACATGATGAAAGAGATCCACCGCATGTGTAACAAGCAGACTGTTTCATAGTAATTTAAAAACTAAATGAGCTCGTGGCAACTTTTCATATGAAACATTTGTAATGCTTTGATTGTGGGATATCCTAATAGCTTTTAGTTTCAAAATAAACTCTAATCTTGATTTCTGCTACAATCACTGCTGTTTAATGCTCTTTTCTTGAGCTACCCGTCTAGTTCTTGTGAGGCAACCTTTTAGGAGGGGCTAATAAGGCAGGTATATGGTAATGAGGGAAGCATGTCATATTGGATAGTTTTCTTCAGGCAGGCAATTTGTAACAGGTAAAGCGTGATATAGGGGATACCTTCATATAATTTAAGGGAGGGTGGGGGTTGGGAGAAGGGATATGAAATGTCACTTTTAATCTTTGATTGGAATACTATGTCTAATGGTTTTCCATGCTGTGAAGGTTGTCCTAAATGATGGTTGGATCATTGGTTGGAAGTGAGGCATACACAGAATAAGATATATTCTTTTAGTAACAAAAAATATATGTACATTTACTACTTAATTTTTTACTATTAACGCATTCCTATTTCGTGTATTAGTGCTTGTATGTTAGCACAAAATGTTTGGTCCGATAAATCTGTGATTCAGTTTAGTATGAGTTCATGATTGATTTGTTAAATTGTTAAATTTGCGAAGGAAATTGGTGCACAGCAAAATAATCTCCATAAGGCCAAGGGACAGAAGCATGATCACACGAATACTTTATCCATCCCTGCCGGGTTTAACTTCCTCCTTTCTTCTTCAATAATCCCAAACAGAAGCAGTAAACTTAAATGAATCTGTTAGAACATGTTAGATAGTTTTATTAAAGAAAACATTTATCCATTTCTTGGTAGACAATTGCTTATAATGCCATGTAAAGAACTTTCAGTATGAATATTAACATCTAAACAATCAGTTGTGAGTGCCTTCACTTATAACGCAAGCAAGAAGTAGTAGGCCAACGCTATAGGCAGGGAGATGAGCATGCCAAAGATTACCCTACAAGCAGAATGAAGTTTAGCTTTAGGCAGAGTGAAATATTGACAAGCAGAAGAAGAAAGACATCATTTACCCAGTGCTCAAGATGTCTGGGTGTACTTTATACTCTTGGGCAAATACAAATGGAACAATTCCTTGAGGAAGAGCTGCCTGCATGATACAACACGTAATTAAGCCTTTTATCCAAAGTGTAGAATACAGAAACCATAACTTTGCACCTGCACAATTGTCACTCTAAACATTGTTCGTCTTAATCCAATAGCAATAGAGGACACTGCCATTAGGGCTGGGCCTACAGCAAACTTCATTGCCATGGCTAATACTGCCATTTGGGTTCCACATGCTAGTATGCTAGCCTGTGATGCCATGAATAGACCTGTCAAGTAGCAAATTTGAAGGAGTTAAGGGAACATATGGTATTTTGTTTTCTTTCTCAAATCTATGGTAGGGAGATACTGATTTTTTGTCATACCTAAGCTGAACATTGCCATTCCTAGCCCTCCATCGGACAATATTGATATTGATTTGGCAACAATTTTTGGCAATTGTACTCCCCACCTGCAACAAGTTCAGCCACAAATGCTGAGCAATATTTCTATAGTACTGTTTTAAGCAGAACCCTGTAGTGACGCTAACAAATTTATGACATTGTGAAGCTCTTGCAGGCTTACCTGAATTGTATGCTTGCCCAAATAAGACCCAACACAGTTGCATGAGTGTTAGGGTTGTTTATGAGCTTCCTCCCCACTGTCAAAAGAATAGGCATGATTTTTGTTTTTCTGGGAGTTGCAATTTCTGCTTCCTGCCCTTCTTCCTTTGGTTGTGTTTCTTGTGGGTCCTCCAGCTCGCCTTAGAACACAAAATGCATTCGAAATGAGATGAAAAAGAATGAATAGATTCATGATTTGTAGTACACATGATGATTAATTGTCGTGATCAGCAAGAGGCTGCTTGTAGCTTTAAGGGTTACCTGACCTTTGAGACATTAAGGTTTAGTAACTTAAATTAGTTGATGTTATAACAATTATTTCTGAGTTGGAGGGATGTCAACTGCTACACATGCAAGATACAAAATGAAATGGGAGAAACCTGAAATATGATGGGCCCACATTGGTATATTTTCTTACTAAAGTTAGTATTTGATAGTTAAATTGAGCCAATATTATCTGTTTTTCAGGAGTTCAAAATAGAATGTTTGAAAGAAGGTTTGATTGTGTGAGAGTAGACTAAAAATATGGTTTAGGATATACATCCTTGGATGTGAATGTTGTCTACATACCTGTGGCTTCTGTTGGTGGTGTCAAGTAGGCCTCCTTCGTAGTGTTGAGTTCAAACAGAAACAACAACAGGTTATACCAGATTATGCTTTGTAATACAACTATCTGGGAAAGAAGCACAGCTGCTTCATCCCCATACATCGCTCTCAGGATTGGAATCCCCAGGATCAAAGTGTTAGGTAGTGTTGAAAGAGAGAGACCCGTTATGATCCAATTCAGGCTTCCTCTGGATCTGATTTTTGAGATTATTGCCAATATGAAAAAGGCAAGAAGTTTTTGAAAGAAATCAGCACATACAAGTTTCAGGTTCATTTTGTAAGGATCATTTGTAGAGATCACCTGGAAGGACAATAGTGGGATTGAGAATTTTGCCACAAACTTGTTGATGCCCGAGCATTGATCTGGTGTGAAGAGCTTCCACCATTTCACAGAGATGTAAGCTGAGATCATAGCAACATATAATGGGACAGTTGCTGCCACGACATGGTAGACATCAGCAAGGGAAATCATGATGGCTACTGGCTGAAGGGCGGCAGATAACTTTTACCTTTTCTGTATGAAACCTTGGTCATAAGGTTCTTTGGCATGTTGGTTTCTCTGTTGCCTTATAAAGGGAAAGGCGGGAATTTTGCTTCTATATGAAGCTTCCTTAGTATTTTTCTCAGTACTCAGAGCACGTTATTTGTGTCAGGATGCAAAAGTTATCATGCTTTCATACGTATGTACTTTCAGTAAATTTGATTGAGCTGTTGCTTCTAAGTTTGTGCAATGTATATTTGATCTTTTTGTAATAAATATAGTCCTTCTCTGTGTTGTGGCTGTTAAAACATTGTTATTTTTTGATAGGTCTGTTTAACAATTTTTTTTAAGATTGTTGCCGCACAATTATAAGGCTTCTTTCTTAATGAAGAGTCAGGGTATTTCAATCATGAGTCAAAAGGTTGATTCCTGTTTTCTTCATGTGGTTGTCTCTTTTTGGCTTACTGGTTCTTTTGGCACACAGCAATATGCTGATGTATCAACCTAGATGTAGCTCAGTAGGCTTTAATTTTTGTAAACTCATTTATATAGACCAAAAAGTGATTCAATTCTTTGTATTTTCGTCCTAATTTTGACCATATCTACATGCATACATAGAATGTATATATTCCTCACTAAGTTTTCTTCTTTTAGGAACAAGTTTTATGTTGTTTTTGCAGTCTAATCTGCAGCAGTATTCTTCTTTGCCAGATAGTGCAAGTACTTTATTTTGTTTTTTTTAGAAGAGAAATTGTAAATTAGCAATATGACCTTACTGATTTAATGGAAAGTTTGTCAAATTATCAAAAAAGAAAAAGAAAAGAAAATAAGGTCGACAGTTTGTCAAGTTGATCTGGAATTTTTAAACTTTTTCTCTAGATTGTCCTTCCATTTTCCTTTAAGGTCTTCTCAAAAGAGTACGAAGGAGGAATAAAGAAGTGAATTGCTAGGGAAGTAACAGAGGTAATGGGGTAAATAACAGAGATGAAGCAAGAATTTTTGCTAAATATGGTCAAAAGTGTGAGAATAAGTGTCGTTGGCAATTTGCTTTTTGAAATATGAAATTTTTCCAGAAAAAGGCTAATGCCTCGTTTTTTTTTTTTTTGTTCCTGAAGCTGATTTTTATGGGACTCCAAAATTTTGCCCAGCAGATGATGTCCATGACCACCTTGACACAAATTTCCATGGTAAACCCTTCAAAAAGTTTCTGAAGGAGGTGAATCTCTTTCCTAGTGACTGGCCAAGCTGTGACGCCAGTCTGGTGAGTTTTCTATCCTGACAAACATGGTTTTAAGTGGTGTTTGGATGAGGGAGATACTTTTGATCACGTTTTCCTCTAGTGGCTTGAAGATGACCTGCGGGTTGGCCATTGCAGAATTAAAGTTCTGCTTTTCTCACTCAGAGGCAAGTGTATTCTGTAAGAATCGTCTGCACCAGGAATCTATTAAAGCAGTATTTTAGTTATGGTAGTAGAAATAAAAGCTGTAAACTTAAGTCATTTCCAGTATTTACTAGCATTACTATCTTTGAACTCTTACTCTGTCAAACCACTACTAATGGATTTTGATTGTAAGCATTTCAAGATCATAAACTAATTCTAGTTTCTAAATTCTTATGAGCTCTCTCTCTCTCTCTCTCTCTCTCTCTCTCTCTCTCTCTCCCCCCTATATATTGCCTGTAACTGCCTATTTGCTTCACCTGCATTCTGAGATATGGAGGTCAAGATTCCAATGTATGTTGGTTATAACTTCTCCGATTGCAAGCCATGTCATAAGCATTTACCACAATGAAAATTGCCTTCATGCACTGGAATCTTTAGATGAAAATCTCGTGAATCATATATGGGGGAAGAGGAATTTGAATTAGAGTATGCTTTTGTACATTTAGTAATTAATTTATCTGAACTAAAACGTTTGATTTGTTAAGGAGAAAATTTTTTTAAAAAAAAAAAAAAAAAACACAAGCAGCATCCCAAGGGATGAAAATGCAGTCCATACGACAGTATCTTGACTCTTAATCCAGTACTGTTCTGGTCACAGAAGGAAAGAATGATTCATACTATATCAAAATATATTATGAAAGGGGCTTTGAATGTGGGGGCTGGGATTTATCAAAATATATACGTGTAAAATAGGGGCTACTAGGCTATATGTATTCCATTCTTCTTTCGAGCAGATTGCCTTGTTTTCTTACCTTTAACAGTTAAAGAATCCAAAGAAGTCACCTTAAGCTTAGCACAATTCCTTTCCCTCCTTGAAAAATGCCAACTCCGTGTGCCTTTTCTTTTCAGCTGCTTTAAGGGAGTTTTTCAGATGGGAACTGAGATTCGTGGCTTTCTGTGTGGAACTGTGGGATTGGTCAGAATTCCTCGATTTTCAATGTACCAAAAGAAAATCTCTCTGCCAAGTGACTCTTGCAATAATATTTATTAATGGCACTCTTAAAGACATCAACAGCTTGGTTGGTGTTTGATACTTCCACATGTGAGAGATTGTAGAGTATGTTCACAAGTGGGTATACTTTTCAAGTTAATTTTGAAAATTTCAATTCACAAATTATTTACACAAGCGGTCTACAAACTATGACACATGTCAATGAGTTTTACTTTTTATGTTATATTTAGTGTCGTATTTTAGTGTCTCACTTATATAAAAAAGTTTTAAACTTTGCGTGCAATCAAATTTATGATCGATTTTCTTCTTCTTTCTTATTGATCTATATATCATACCTATTCTTTTCCCATTAAATATTGAATCTTTGGGTTAATCTAAGGTGAGCAACTAGATCTCAAATCGAGCCTAACTTATTACCGCGCCAAATTTCTTTACCCATTTCTTTGATAAAGTATGGTTTTACAGAGTATACTCAGTCCAAAGTCTGGATTGTTTATAAGATTTCTAGATAAAAAGACAGAAAATCAATGGTGCTTTTCTCCTCATTGGTGAATGAAATGGGAATAATTCTTCACATTGACGAGAAAATCGGGGAGTCAATTTAGAGGTAAGCATAGCCGCCAGCCATGCGAAGCTTATCTTAGGATTGCAACCTTTGGCATTGCTATATGGGAATATACAATCTCTCCCAATTCTTTTCACACCCTTTCCCACTATTTTTAAAATTATTTGACCCTCTTATTGGCAATTGTAGCTGTCTCAAAACCTTAATTTGGACAAAGACATGTACGTACAAAAGATATATATCCAGTTGTAACAAGGCATATATAGGAATTTGTATGCTGACTCTCCCAATTCCTCGCTCTAATGTCTCGTTTTAGACTCCTGTTCATAGTATTTAAACAGCTCTTATTCATCAAAACAATTACAAGGGCTCAACCCTAAACCATTACCAATCCTACCTAGTAACTCTTCGGCAATTAAGATGGAGGCCAACAAGCTCAACTGGTTCTTCGTCTTAGTTTTCACCTTTGCTGCATTACTTCCGACCCTAATGGCCCACATTGGCCACTTCGATGAGGTGTGGCAAAGGCGGGCCGAGGAAGCCAGGGAGGCCGCCCTCAAAGCCTACGAGCCGAACCCTTCTAATGTCACCGGTATCTTAAACAAAGAAGTTCGCAGGTGGGTATTTAGTTTTTGGATAATGCTATGCAACATTTATGTATAAAATAATATAGTTGAATAATTGTAATAATTTTTAATTATAAAAATTTCACTGTCACATCAATTTGACAAAATTTTCAATCCAAACTACAAATTTTTGTAAATTTTCTTTACAAATTCAAAACATGGAAGATATATATATATTGTGTACATTTTTGCAGGACTTTAAGGAGCATCGAATTAACAAGCAACAGCACTAGGAGGCAGCTGAGGGGAAGAAGACACACTGGTCCATGCATGGTCACCAACCCAATTGACAGGTGCTGGAGATGCCAGCCCAATTGGCATCTTAACCGGAAGAGGCTAGCAGATTGCGTTCTTGGTTTCGGCTACAAGACCACCGGCGGCAAGGCCGGAGAAATCTACGTCGTCACCGACAATTCTGACGACAGCTCGAACCCAAAACCCGGAACCCTCCGCCACGCCGTGATCCAAAAGGAGCCGTTGTGGATCATATTCGCGCGCAGCATGAATATCAGGCTGAGCCAGGAGCTGATCATGCAGGGCGACAAGACAATCGACGGCCGAGGGGCCCACGTAAACATTGTCAACGGCGCCGGCATCACCATCCAATACGTAAACAACGTGATCATTCATAATCTTCACATACTAAAAATTGTTTCTGGCTCCGGCGGCTTCGTCAGAGATGCCGTTGACCATTTCGGCATTAGGACCCAGAGCGACGGAGATGGCATTTCGATCTTCGGAGCTTCCAACGTTTGGATTGATCATGTCTCCATGTCTAGGTGCAAGGACGGCCTCATCGACGCCATTGAGGGATCCACTGGTATCACCATTTCCAACAGTCATTTCACTGATCATAATGAGGTGCTATAATTACTCTCTATTCATAAAAATTTGTTTGCCACCATATATCAATTAGATCGATGTTGAAAATGAAGTTGGTTTTGGATATGGTGCAGGTGATGCTATTTGGGGCACATGATTCAAACCCAAATGATAAGATTATGCAAGTCACAGTTGCATTCAACCATTTTGGTAAGAGATTAGTTCAGAGAATGCCCAGATGCCGATGGGGATTCTTCCATGTTGTCAACAACGATTACACTCACTGGCACATGTATGCCATTGGAGGTAGCAGCCGCCCCACCATCATTAGCCAGGGCAACCGCTTCGTTGCTCCTAATGACAAGAAGGCAAAGGAGGTACGAGACACTGAATCCATGCAAGTTAATTCATGCATATACATAAATATACATATATATATATATATATATATATATAAGAAAATGCTACTCTTTTACAAAATTCTATTAAAATAATATAACAGTGACATTTTTATAATGAAGAGGTACCACGTGAGAGATAAATTCATTTCATTATAATTTTTTTATTTGTATAGCATTATATATATATATATAATTTTATATACATATATTCTATATATAGATGTGGTTATAGGATCAATATCACTGACCTTTTGTGTTTTCATTTCTTTTGGACGGTATAGGTTACCAAGAGGGACTATTCAAGTGAGGGAGATTGGAAGAGTTGGATATGGAGATCACAGGGAGATCTTCTGATGAATGGAGCATTCTTTGTTGAATCTGGAGACCCGAATGGGGGCCAGAAGGCATTTTCCAAACTTGAGAGCAAAGCCCAGATAGCAGCAGAGCCCGGGACATCCGTCACTACGATCACACGCTTTGCCGGTGCACTCACTTGCATTCCAGGAAGGCCGTGTTAGGACTTGAGAAATTCCGCACGCATTGTAAGCTTGATTGTTACAGTGGAAATGAGATGATGAGAACTAGTAAAAGAGGAATTCTGGTGTTGTTTTATTTGTGAAGAGAGGGCAAAAGGGTGTGTGGGATGTAGTACTGCAGAGGAAGACAATGAAATTTGAATGGTTGTATCATGAGTTATCCTGGTTATTGGATTTACCGATTTAATTTGTTTCTGTTGCTGGTACTTCATATGATTTATTGGTTTTTGTTTAATTTCTTTATAACATGCAGTTAATTAAAAGACTATTATATCATTAATTTCTTTTTTTTTTTTTTTTTTTTGGGTTTTTGTGATTTTCCATGAGTGTCTGATCAAGTTACGCGCACCTCGACTAATCCATTCTCGTGATAGGAGCTTGCTGCTGATCACAAGATGTTGCTGCTATTGAGACTCGAATTGAGGAACAAACCCAGTCAAACCTCAAAGTTAGTGGACAATTGAGCCACACTTGGTGGTTATTATATCATTAATTTCAATTTTGAAGCTAATAGCTCTCAACTTAAAAATAAAAAAAGAAAAAGTCTAAACTTCTGCCAGATGTACATCATGAAAACTCTGATTGTGAGTAATCAAACATCATCAATATGATCGGTTGTGTTTGAAAAAGGCCTGTTTGAACTTCTTGTTGACTACAAGGGTCATTTGATTAACAATTACCAAATAATCTTAGTTAAGAGGGAATGGAAGAGCCAAATAAGGTAAGGATAGACCTGCCTTCTCAACTTTATCCATTAAGGTGAATAGTTGGGATGAATCCTTTGTTTTGCAAAAACGGTCGAGGAGAAAATTTAGTAAAAATCAAAACCACAAGGTATCTAAGAAAGCATCCCGACCGGCTCTTTGGCCTTTCTTTTATACCAAAACAATATTTGAAATAATATTAATTTCAAAATTATTGTCATTACTACTTCGGTAATGAAATAATTGAGAGGGGTAAAAAAACTGAATAATATATTCTAATATACGGATTCCATGAATTACAACTATGGGATCTTTTACTATCTTGATTTTGGATAAAGAAAATGCTATTTTTTCAAAAAATTTGTACAAAAAATTCTATCAAAATAAAGTGGCAGTGTTGTAAGTACATTTTTTTTTTGGTGGTAAATCCCTTATCCAACGTAATCCTGTACAACAAAAAAATTCATACAAAATTGATCACCAAATGATGTGATTGAATGAGAGTTACTCATTGTAAAACAAAACACCCATCATGATAGTTCTTAATTACAAAATGATTTTTTTTTTCACTATAGGGTGTCTAGACCTTCAGTCGACTACTCTTTCAAAACTCATGCAAGGCAACGTCTATATTAATCATATAAACTTAATTCAATTTCATGAATAATGGTTGGCCATAAGAGTATGAGAAGCGATTGAACTTGAGATATTATACTTAGTATGAGAGCAAATTGATCGTTGGACTAGCATTAGTTGGACAATTAATAGGTCAGGGTTTCCCCCATTCTCCGCTGAACATGCCTTGTTTTAGAATTCTAGGAAAAGTATTTCAGCAGTTTTTGATACAAAAAAAAAAAAAACAAATCACTTCATTAAAAAACTTCCCATAAATATGATGTATGTGTTGGGCTGGGTTTCCCTCCTATGTGGAGGATGGCCCAAGTTTACCTTTGTTTGGGTAAAGTCCATGTGAGTTTGTCAAGCCCACATGGAGAGAAACTAGGTTTGTGGATGAATTGAAATATACCTATGTCGTTAGATTGAAGAAAAGAATTTTCTGCAGAAAAACAGAGAGTGAGGCGGTGCTGTCCAGTTTTGTTGAATGGCTCCGATCGACATCTGTTCGTGGTCCGATTGAGCTGAAATTTGGTAGGCAAGT